>VZTO01004258.1:1050-96329 GCA_013400615.1 Syrrhaptes paradoxus
TTTTTTGAATGAAATGTGCTTTTCTGCATCAATGAAGCAAGATCATACACCTACCAATGGGCTTCTGGAAGTCTTACCTACTGTTTGTAAGCTAGACCTCAAAACCGTGAATGAGCACCCAGATCTTACATTATTAGAAGCAGTATTAATTTTTCTGTAAATTTAAGATATTTTTACCCACAAATTGACAAATTGTCAGAAAAGCTGCATTTTACTCTCCCAGCATACTGCCAAGTTAGAGCAGAAACTGTAAATTAATTTGTACCAAGTGTTAAGAGATTATTATGGCATGGTACGGTACTGATATGTACATAACATTAGAATCATTCTGAATAATCAATGGTATACAAAAAGCTCCAGAAGTAGCATTATCACTTGTACCTAAATATGTCTTAAAAGACTCAGATTTCTGGCTATTAGAAAAAAAACAAACCAACTCAGCTGTCTAGAACTTGTGCCATAAATGTCTCTCAGTCACAAAGAACTGCATCCAAAGTAACCAGACTGATCTTCAAAGACAAATGAACTACTTATGAAAACTAAAGAATTATAAACTTTACCTCTGATTTACCTGAACTACAACAATGAAAGCATATGTTGGAAATTCTTTCTTCCTTTTGCAAAATTCTCCAAAAGGCAAAATAGGAAGAGAATGGTTTACATTACCGTGTACAGAGGGAATACACTACCTTCTTTATTTAATGAACAGTCCCATACCTTTTGATTAATATTAGGCATTTTTTAATGATTTTGCTAATGTCCTGCATCTTCCATGAGAAACTAATATATCTGCATCAAATTACAAAGTCCAGTAGGGCATTATCTAAGTTTTCCCATGTCTATATTTCTGCAGTGCAAGGATACTGAACTGTTTTTCAACAGATAGGTAGTCAGTCTGTCCAGGATAGAAACCAGACTGCTCACAGCAGAGTGGAAATTTCAGAACACTACTGGAGAAACCTCAGAGGTACCCCACTGCTTGTACAGAAAGAACTAGGGCAACTCGGTCTGCAGAACCCTACTTTCAGAAGTATGACATCAAACAGCAGGTCTGGTCTTGGGACAGCATCCTAACAGCCCAGAGTGAGAAACTTACCCAGTCTCTGTTCAGTTCCAGCTGACAGACAAGACAGAACAACCAGTTCTCCTTGCAATCCACAGCTGTCCTCACAGCATGCTAGGTTTAATACTCACATGAAATAATGAAAAAAAAAAAGGTATTATCCGTGCAGATCTTTATCTAGCCTAAATGGAATCTACAGTTTTATGCTTCTTTTAAAGTGAAATCTTACAATGTAAAAGAAACCTTACAAATACTTATGACAAAATTATGCAGAATAAAGCCTTTAAATACAGAACCCATAATTTATGAGTTTTTCTATAATTTTTTCTGTGGTCACAAAGTCTTTCAGACACTGCAATATACAAAGGAATTTGACAGCCAGGTGAAAAATACCTGGAAGAAGTTAAGTACAGGGCAGACATAAATATGCTAATCAAACACACAAAACTCTGTTACAGTTTCAGCATCTCAGCTGAAGCAAAAGAACGCGCCCTAAACTGCTAATTAGTGCAAAACCCTGCACTGGACTTACTGAATAACACCCACGGCAGCTGTTGACTTAACTTGGCTTTCTTAAAAATTTAGGAAATCAAAAAGGCTTCACTCAGTCCTCTTGGAGCAGCTCTGACCACGATTATTTCCAAGGCTTGTCACATACAAGCTGATGAAATTAGCTAGCTGACCCAGAAAGTCAACATGCTACAGCTAACAGGTCCCATTTTCTTTTAGCAGAACATTTACATTGTTCATCAACAAAAAATGTGGGAAGAGTTGTTCCCAAATCTGACCAGCACACACCAATCGTGACTTTGTAAGCCCAAAGGAGAACACAGCACGTATACTACGTATCTTACACATCTAATGCTTTTGACAACTCACCCCACTATACTAACTGCTTTTAAAAAAAAGCCAGACTTTTCCATTATATCCTGTTTAAGTGGACAAGAAGATCCATTCCTTCCATCTCAAATGCTACCACAATCACCACTGGGATAGGAAGCTCCAAAGCAGGAGGCAGCATGGTTTTCTAAAAAAAACTAACAGAAGATTAAAGAGCATCATCCCAAGGAAAATCAGAAGATTTATTACTATCCGCCCCTCCAGATTATTGTGTAAGTAACATTTTTTCATCACAGGAAAAATAAAATCCCTCAAGCTCCACAAAGTATTAAATACATCATTATACACATCAGACAAGAGAAACTGGCACAACTTTCAAATGTAACAACCTGCAATCAAAACCACGGCAAATTACATCAATGTTTTTATAAGCTATAAACTATGCTGTGGCAATATATACTCTTGAAGTGCACCTAGATGATGAGTTAAAAAAAGGATGTGAGAAAGATAAAAAAGCAAGTAACCATTCTACTAACTAAAAAATTACCCAAGGTATTTTCAGAAATGGCCCCTTAATCAAGGCAAAGATAAAATACTTCCAGCCTCAAAAAAATTCAAAAGCAGCCACTAACATCTGAAGCATTCTGCTCATTACACAACTGAAAAGAAATAAACCAAAGCAACAAACTTCTCTAGGATCCCACATACATCTGGCACCCACCTGCTTACGCAAAGACCGGCAACATGCAGTGGTGGCTTTTAAATACACATTTCTGAAATAGCCACAATTCCCAAATTGCAAAGCTTACTACTTAGATGTTTCAAATAACGTTTAAAACTTGACCATTATTTTAGGCTTATCATCCCTGACAGAGTACCTCTTGGTTACTGAACATCTTCTGCCCTGACAGGGGAATTCCATTTTTAAGATTCATACAGAGAAAACATTTTGGTATAAATCACGGCTGTTCTAAGCCAGGAAAATGTCCCTCAGGTCACTAAGCTACCATCTTGCAGGCGAGTTCTCCATAATTAAGGTATCAATTATAATTTCACAGGCATATTTTACTTTATAAATAAACTCTGTTTCCACAATTTGAGATGTGGGAAAGAATGCCTGCGTCAATGCACCAAGCCTTGCAGCAAAGCAAGTTTTGAAATGAATGCCAACCCTCAATGTTATAATATGGATTCTAGCTGGGAAAAAACAGGAGAAAGATTTCCCCCTCACCCCTCAAATTCCCACAAGCCTTCTGAATCTTTTTATTCCTGTCACGGCACCTCCCTGACATCTGCTCTTTGCTGCTCTAGAGCCAAACACAACAAATTTAAGTCAATCTGTTGCTAAACACACCAAAAGTAAAAGCTGCAGCCTCCATTAAACGGAGTGAAAAGGACATTTGGGTGGGAGCAAGCACAAGCTGAGTCTGTAGCCTTTTCCTGCTGAACACTGCTTTTATCAGAGTTTTGTATTTGAGTTTGATAGAGACTGAAAGCAAACAGTTTCTAAGACTTGAACCAAGAGAAAAGACTGGCAGAGGGAGAAGCATGCTCCTTTAATTAAGACACCCCCACTACTATTTTTTATGACTTTTTCCATACTTGCTGGAAGTTGGCTGGACAACACAGAAGGCCAGCGTTAGCTCATCTCACCCTTCTTAAATATTCCATCACTCTAGGTACAGAACAAACTTGTGTACTGACTTGGATTAAATTACTGCAGGAACACCTACTTAATGCGTGAGCCCAGGCAACAACAACAATGTCCCAGCTTACAAGAAAACCAAAATAAATCAGTGGATACTTCCAAGAGAACCAGACATAGTACCTAGTGGGTATTCCACCTAGAGATAACCTAACACAGGGACAAACAAATTAGCAAGATGTTATAACCATCTCTCCTGCAAACAAACTAGGGACAAACTTAATTCCCTTACTCCCACCATCAATATATAGTTTTTAGATGAGCTTATGATGGAAAAAATATATTTTATAAATGACAAAAAGCTAAGGGATTATATTCTTTCGGGGAAAAAAAGTAACCTGAGCACGTGTAAATATTCTTGCACCCTAAATTATCCAATTTCTGTTAGATTTTTCCTAAATTAAAATTATCCCTAGACTGCAGAGCTCACTGTCTTATCCATTTATGAAATATATCCGTTCTCAGTTTGCCACCCTGTTTCACAGACTGTCCCCTTACTCTTACAGCATGANACATAGTACCTAGCAGGTATTTCACCTAGAGATAACCTAACACAGGGACAAACAAATTAGCAAGATGTTATAACCATCTCTCCTGCAAACAAACTAGGGACAAACTTAATTCCCTTACTCCCACCATCAATATATAGTTTTTAGATGAGCTTATGATGGAAAAAATATATTTTATAAATGACAAAAAGCTAAGGGATTATATTCTTTCGGGGAAAAAAAGTAACCTGAGCACGTGTAAATATTCTTGCACCCTAAATTATCCAATTTCTGTTAGATTTTTCCTAAATTAAAATTATCCCTAGACTGCAGAGCTCACTGTCTTATCCATTTATGAAATATATCCGTTCTCAGTTTGCCACCCTGTTTCACAGACTGTCCCCTTACTCTTACAGCATGAACCAACAGAACAAAAGCTCTTGAATTACTTTTCTCAAACCATTCATCATTCTGTGTACTTGTGTTATACTTTATCAGATTCATTGCCTTTCAAAGGCTAAGCAATCTAACTTTTTTTTTTCTGATTTCTCTTTGTACAAGCAAATTTCCATCCCTGCAGATCACTTTTAGGCTTTTCTCTGAATCTCCTCTCCTCTACACCTTCCCTTTTTGAGGAGGCATCCAGCACCACATACACTGTGATGGGATCAGTAGGACACTGATTTTAACCACAGCATTTTATTCCCCATGCTGTTCTTCATCACACGTTGTTTACTCTGATCGCAAGCACAAACACAGATATCACAAGTTAACAAAGCTCTCAGAAACAAGACTCAACACAAAGGCCCCTACTTTGAGTATGTGTCACTATGAACATGTGAAGACATAATTTCTGGCCAGGTAGTCTTTACTGTTTTGTCCTTCAGCATGATTTTTTCCTCATATCGCACCCATTACAATCTGCAAATCTTTGACATATGCCCATTGGGATATCTCCCCAGGAAGAAAATCACTGGTTTACAAGAGAACATAAATACAGATTAGGAAAAGGTAACTGCCCTAAACTGCAGATATGGGGACTTCTCACCTTCAGGCCTTCCACGAGGCACCAGGAACGCTTTGGCACAAGACTGTCGGTAATGTAATACAGCAGACCTGCCTTTGAAAAACTCAGACTTTAATAGAAAACGTAATACATGTATATACAGAAGACAAGAACATTCTACATCCCACTTACTCTACAAGAACTACAGAAAGTATACAACATCCTTCAATTAACTTATTAAATTACCATAAAATTTGACAAATACTACATTGACCCTTAAGGGGTACGTATCCAGCCAAAACTAGACACCAGTTTCCAAGAAAGAGGTGCATTTGAAGATCTGAAATCACAACCACCTATCGTTATTTTTCTCTTGGAAGTCAAAAAAATCAAGAGAATCAAAAGCCTGAGAATTTTTTTTCAATCACGAACAGTATTGTAAAGTTTGTTTAATATTGCCATTTAGGGAAAAACCTAATAGAGTGACGCAACTCTCTGTTCTTAAACACTCTGCTAAAAGAACAAACTATTTGTGAAAATAACAAAAACCAGCTGAAGGCATTTGGGTGGTCTCAGTTTCCGTCCTGTAATACAGAACAGTCCCTTCTTTCTAAATCCAGTACCAATTTGTTTTCCTTCTTCAGTAAAGCCTTATAATGTGTTGATGACAGAACCGATAAAACCCACTGAACATCGATATTATTCATTTAGGACATTTTACGAGCAGACTGATAACTTCAAAGCAGTTGATTCGTCATACATGGAACACACCTATAGACACAACAGAACCATGCAGGTTTTTACAGACTGGTTCTTTTTGATTCCCTAACAATATTCTGGGCGTTCATATAGTTTTACCTTTAGGACAGTGCATATCATTAGCAGTGACCAATGTTGGACTGAATGCTGGTATTTAAACTTTGTTGCCTTGCTTCCTAAGAACATCTACCTTATTTCTTCACCACCTGTTCCATTTTGACTGAGCTGAGCAAGACCAAGAACTGTCAGAAACTCACGTCTAGGTGTATGTAGTGCTCCTGCACTGAAACAGCAGCCTGATACAAACCTGAGATTACAGATACTGACAGAAAATTGGCAGACTGCAACCTCACTTAGGGAGGCTAACCAGTCAAGGACATCCAAAACACCCACCAAATTTAAGTTTTGTATAATAACGATTTAAAATCACCGACACGCAGAAGACTGAAGTGTGCTCAAAACTACACAAATCAGTAACAGGAACATCCTGAGTCACAAATATATATATATATATATATGTGAAATGACAAAGCAGCACAGGTACAACAGAAATCACATCGGTCCAAGCTGCAGTTTGGCACCACGCATCATTTCCAGAACACTGTCCCTAGGGAAAGGTCCCTCGAAGAGAAGAAAGGGTTCCTTGCAATTGTCCCTTACAACAGATGAATAGTGCACCAAAAAGCAAGATGACACACCTTTAAGGGTTGGTTTGGTTTCTGCTTTTGAGTCAGGTAAAACCATTAAATACGTCCTACAGACTTTTCAACCTCCAGGTACTCATAACATGGGGCTTCACGTGGAAGACTGTGTATGGGAACATTGCTGACTGATCTGCCACTCAAACAGCACAAATTCTCCCTGAAACCATAACTTAGAAGCCAATTAATATTACAAAACTATTTCATTGATATCACGAAACATTTCATTTCCTAGGAAGTCTACCAGGAGTGGCTTCTTTCCCCCAAAACTCCTATATACCTACTCGAATCAAACAAATCTTCCAAGCTGCTTTTCCACCTCTTTTGTACCCACCTCTCCTGGCAAATACCCAGACAAGCCACAAGAACGCTCCTACCTCCTGGCCTCTGCAGTGACTTGCTGTGACAGAGGCATCTCAGCAGGGCTGGGACAGTCCAGCTCTGAAGCCCATGTCAGCACATGACCCATTCTCGGGGGGGGACTGACAATCTTGGGCTTAGACTTTCTGAAAAACAATGAACAACTAAGCCACAGAACGAAACTACAGGCGGCATACACAGAAATTAATATCCTACAGCAACCTCTGAAAACCCCACTTTAAAAATATTTATGTACATACTCACTACTGTATAATTTTACTCTTTATATGATCCCATGAAAAAAGCCCTCATCATTCTGCAGGAAAATAAAACTTTTTTTTTTTTGAAAGCTCAACCACAAATGAAGTGACCACAATGCATCACAACTTTGAAAGATGCATCAAGTCACATATTATATTATTTCCTTTCCATTTGTGCAATAGTTGAAAGCCTACTGACAGCTCAATACTAAGCCTGTTCTGGCACCTCTCCCTTCAGGCAAAGCTTTGAGTATCACATGCCCTTCAAAAAGATGCAAGAAAGAACCACTGATACAAAGAATAGTTCCCAGTTCAGGTGAGGAAATAGTTCTTTCCTAAAATGGTAAAAGACTAAAGTGACAAACCAAACATAGTCTCTCCTTAATTTACACATTTCCGCATGCTTAACACACAGTACAACTCTACCAGTTAGGTTTATGGTGTTTTGATTACATTTTTTTTGTATTAATTAGGAAGAATTATCAGATTAAGATGTATTGCTCCACAAACCATGATAACATTTCCTACATTTCAATACCCTATAAATACTCATGAAATCAGGCCTTAAAAAAAATAATGCCTGAATATTACTTGCACTAGGTTTAATCAGCTTACTAAGGACAAACCCAAACTTGCAAATATAGTTCTACAAGTCATCAAAGACACACTTCATTAGCAAGTATCCCATGAAGAACAGGATGGCTCCTAGCCAGCTGTTCTGTGTGTTTTCATGAAGCACAACACCAACAGCAATACAGAGCAAATACAATACAAAGAAGACAGCATTCTCTAAATGCCATTTTAAGCTGACAGTAAGAAACTCTTTGTTACACCAGCAAGAGAAAGCATGGAACCAAAAAACTATCACAGCTTTTTATTTTCAAAATAAAAAAAAAAAACATTAAAGATCTACACCATATATACTATTTTTAATCTTGTGTAGAAGTTTGCATTGCATTCAACTTTGAAAACAACAACATGCAAATACACTTCAGGAGAAAGTGCTCGGTTATTATTCATGTATCACTGTTCTCCTATTTGCCAATTTAATCTTGAAAAAATGTACATTCACGTTTTGTGTTTTGTTTAAAAAAAATCTTTTTTAAGTAAAAACATGTTCTGGATCTCTGCAAGTGAATTACCATGATAAACATGAAGCATTAAATCTAAGTAAATAAGTACAAAATCTTAACTTGACTGCACATGAGGATGAGCATCAGAACAACTTTTACTGCTGCTGAACCACTACTATCTTTTATGGAAATACTGAAAATAGTTTCAATGGAGTACATGCCCACTGGAATACACCCTCAATTACATTAAAGAATTTAAAAAAAAACAAATAAGCAAACCAACAAATGATGACTCAAACACAGAGACAAAAACTGTCTATGTAAGAAGGGAAGTACATAGATGGCGACTGAATTTTCTTCCTTGATCACATTTAACTGGAACACTGAAAACAAGAATCCAAAGCACTTTGTGGTATTTTCTCAGCCCAGTTTTACAAAAGAAAAAGCATACAAACCTTAGGGAAAGGGCACATTGAAAAATTTCCATTAAAGGATGCAAAATTAAAATGCATCAGCTACCTAAGGCTGCCTGTGTCTACTCATGTAACCTGTGCTAACCATACAGCAGCCTACCACAGTCGAAAGCAGGTAAGCTGCCTACATCTACCGCTGGAAAGAGCCCTAGCTCACCATGCGTCATTTCTTTGTGTTCACACAGACACAAAATCAAAAATATAAATGTTCTGCTAGGATATTAACCATATTCTTTCAACATACCTTATACATCCTGATGCTGCTATGGCCAATCAAATATTTCATCCATCTCAATTCCTATTTCAAGGAAAACAAAAACCAGAAAGTTACAATGTATCGGGAAATGTATTCAGCAAAGCACAGATCATATTAAATAAAAAAAAAACAGGCATACATTTTAGAAAGTGGTAAATATACAAGAATTCTACTAAAATATATTTACTCTCAATACAATGACTCTCAATACTGAGGCTTACCATACATGAACAGTACTTCCAATTAGAAATTACAATAATAAATATTTGAATATATATTGCTAAAGTAATTGACAAAGTTCACACATTCTTGAACACATACTTTTACAATTCTAAGTTTCTATACTAGTAAGTACCATTTTCAGCCAACTCCAAAGTTGTACATTCAGCATTTGACCATTTCCCTTTGACCTGACAATGTCTACCTCATCAGGTGTAAATAAATACATGAAGCCATAACCAGTTTCATACAGACATTTAAAACATTAAACTACTTCCATAAATATTACCTCTGCACATAAAAATCCTTGAAACGCCCGAAGTCACAGATGAAGAACACTCCTTCCATCTAATGCACAATAATAATTGAACCTGTAAATCAAAAACGTATGACAACCAGCACATATACCCAAAGTTTCATGAGAGAAAGTCAGAAATACTCATCATATGCTGTCACTATCATTGCTATTCTTATATTTTTCAGAAATTAGTTTTAGAGGATATATAGGAAACTAGTGTTTCCTTCATACCTAAAATTTTAGGTATCCCGAAATCGATTAACAGTCTGTCCAAAAGTTAAAAACATTTGAAACATTCCATAGTGCTACTTTTCTCCTGATCCTCCAGTTACCATTACCCAAGAGTACTTTTTAAACACTAAGAACATTATATCAGATCAGCACAAAAACATTTTAAACATACACCTTCCTTTGCCCTTCTGATTTTTGACAAACTAAGTTTGAAAAAATCCAACTTTTCGAGCTACTAAAGCAGAAAAAAATATGCACTTATCCCTGAAATGTGTATTTTGCTTTGCATAAAAATAACTTTAAAAAAAATTAAACTAGTACTAAAAATAACCAACTAACAATAAAGTTAGAAAAAAAGGAAAAAAAGCAGCTCAGTATTTTGGTTGCTCAATAGCTCTATGAAAACACAAAAACCTGCACACAAAAACCACTGTGATCTAAGGGAGTTGTGCATTTACCTTACGTTATCCTCCCCTTTTTTACTATGGAATAATAATATGAAAGACCCTTTTTAATGGCACATTACAGGTTCAAATAAATCCGTACAAGCAAATTGAATACTAGAATATCTAAACTAAGCCAGCTAAACTGCCCAGCATTTAAGGGTTAGACCATTAACTGAGATTTCAACAAACATTAAAAAGCTTCAACAAGATACAGTTAACATGGAGAAAAATAAAGAAACTGAGCACAGGGCAGCACGAATTCAAGAGCAAAAGACTGCCAATAGAAGGCAAGATGTATCACATCAGTTTTAATTCAGGCACGTAAGTTTTTTAACAACATAACTTTCGGACACAACAGATTTAAACCAGCCCATCGCTCAGATTTTTTCAGAGCTGCCTTTACTGCAGTCCCTCCAAAACTCCCATGCTGCTTTCAGACTGTTCCCTCCTTATTTTGCCAATGCGACCGCATCAGATCAATGTGAACGTGGGATATATTCTTTATTTCATTATTACCAACGTAAAACCACCCAACAGATGCAGAAGCCAGCAGGCCACAGCACCAGCTAAGCACGAACACTGCCCCTTGACTGCCTCCATGTCTGCAGCCACAGAACGAACGAAAACCCTCCAGCTCTCAGGTCCCTTCGAAAACCTGAGGAGCCGGGGAGGACCTCACGCAGTATTTGTACTTTTATGGCAGCGGCAGCGAGGGTCACGGAGCCAAGAGCTCGGCGCAGCTCCGAGCCCGGCTGGCGGGGGGACTCCCCACGGCTCCGCGTCACAAAACCTGAGGCCATCCGCTGCCACCCCTCCCACACGCAGCGTTTGATGGCCACGTGTGCTAAAATAATGTGTCAGCGAGCTGTACGTGTCACTAACTTGCAGAAACCTTTCCGCTGAACTTTATTGTAACACCACAGCTGCGAACTGCGGGCGCACCCGCTCGCTTCCACGTCTGCAGCGGAGCAGCCCCCACCCACAGCAGGGCTCTCCGGGAGCCGCCTCACCGCTGCGCCGCAGCCGCCCCGCAGGCCGCGCACCCGCTCCCGGGAGGCGAGCGGGCCCCGCACGCACCTCGGCGGCCTGCGGGCGTGCTGCCAGCCGGCCTGGTGCAGGGGGCGAGCCCTCCCTCCACAGCCGGAGGCACGGCGGCACGGTGGGCTCGGGACACGCCTTCCCGTGACTGGGCGAGCCAACGGCCTCAGCGGGCAGGGCCCAGCGAGGAACTCCCGGGGCTGGCCGGAGAAGTCGCCCACCTCCGCACGGCGCTGCCGCCGGGAGCCGCTGCCCTGCCGCATCCTACTTCCCGGCCGCCAGCAGGGCGCCCTCCCCCGCCCACCGCCGCTGCCCGGCTCTCGGCCCGGGGAGGGCGGAGGGAGCGGGTGCAGCCGCGCCCCGCGCTGTCCCCAGCGCCGCCCGCCCCCAGCCCGGGCCGCAGCCCTCCGCCGCCGCGGGGGGAAGGGAACTTACAAGCGAGCCCCTCTACGTGCCTGCGTCACACCGTCGCGACGTCACGGCGACGGCGCGGTGTGGCGTCACACCCTGCGGGAAGGCCGGGTGCGGGGCCTGCCCCCCCCTGTCCGCGGCGCAGGCGCACTGCCTCCAGCGGGAGAGCCGCGGCCGCTGAGGGCTCGCGGGGTTTGCGGGCTGTGCCTGGGCCTCAGCCCCGGGGACACAGGGTTACATGGTTGTCACCCCGGCAGCCCTGTGCTTGAACTGGGACCTTCCCTTCCCACCAGCACTCGGTGTGGGGGGAGTCGGGCTCCCCTCTGGTCCCCAAACATTGTCATCGGGCTGTAGGTTGGGGTGGGTGGGGTTGGGGATTTCACAGAGTCACAGAACGGTTTGGGTTGGAAGGGACCTTAAAGATCATCGAGTTCCAACCCCCCTGCCATGGGCAGGGACACCCTCCACCAGCCCAGGTTGCCCAAAGCCTCATCCAGCCTGGCCTTGAACCCCTCCAGGGATGGGGCATCCACAGCTTCTCTGGGCACCCTGGGCCACTGCCTCACCCCCCGCACAGGAAAAAACTTTCTCCTAATATCCAGCCTAAATCCACCTTCTTTCAGCTTAAAGCCATTACCCCTCATCCCGTCACTCCACTCCCTGGCAGAGCCCCCCCCATCTCCTGCAGCCCCCTGTAGGCACTGGGAGGCTGCTGTGAGGGCTCCCCAGAGGTTCTCCCTTCTCCAGGCTGAACAACCCCGACTCTCAGCAGCTCACTGCAAAGCAACAGCGAAGGAAGCAGATCTCTTGAGTCTTTGGCCCTGAAAACTGTTTTTCCAATGTAGCAAAACAATAAAAACAAAGGTTTGGGCTTTTTTTAAAATTCGGATTTCATGAAAATACATGTGAATTAGAATTAATTATGTTGAACATAAACATAATTTCATGAATAACTTCACCTTGACAAATGAAATGTGAGGTGATACAACAGGCAGTCTCACCCAAAATCATTTCAGAACCAAGGTACATTTATAGTATGATACTGTTCTTCAGCTGTGCGTTCCACTTGGGGGCTTCCCATCTGAAATAACTGTTCCAGCGCTCAGAATGCTTCGTTTAAAAGTCATTTACAATTTCAACAGGAAAAGTTTAAAAATAAAAATTCTTCACCTCCTGTGCCTACTAAAGCTGAAGTGTTTTGCAGGTACAGAACCAATAAAATACAATGAGCTTGAAGGTGAATCCTCCAAGTGCTCTTAAATAATTATAATTCCTTTTGATGCCATACAAGTCTTAACCACTGCTTAAGAAAACCCATTGCTGTCTTCAGTATGTACACTGCCTTTCTGAACCGCACATGAGGCATGATGAGCATACAATGGTTCTTGGTATATTACATGCCACTTGGAGAGTGTTTGTGCCTTTACCAGCTATTAGTTTTCATTTAAAAATATAATAAAATACTATGATGAATTTATCTGTTTCTGGTGAAAAGAGATCTGATGGCAATATAGACTAACATTATAGACTGTTTTCAGTATCCACAGGAAAGATCAACTATTTCTAACAGAGAGTGTATTAATTTTCCTCAAACATCATTCGCGATAAACTATAGCAACTCTGTGGCAGCGGTAATTAATGTCAATCGGGAATATCAAGTTATGAAGCAATACTGGGAAAAATAATTCATTGTAACTTGTTGAAGGTAATATTTTGTGTGGAGTAGCACCTCAGCATGCTAGGTTATGATATTCTGACATACTGTTTCTTGAATATTTTATGGAAAAGTGCATCAGTGATCTCAATTTTATTTTACAGGCTTCTGTGAATGATTTTTCCTTAAAAGCAAAGTTACGGAATGTGTTTATACTTCGAATTTAAAGTAAACAGAACTTAGTAACCAATGAACAATCAATACAATGGAATAAAATGAAAGCTATGATACCTGATGATCATATTACTTTCTCTTTTTGCAGCCTGTAATGGAGAAACTGACAGTCTTTTAAAGATTGTGTTGGTGATCATTTAGAATCAACATTATGTAGAGGACGTTTTTCCTCCATCTTCTGTAAATTATAATAGTGGTGGTAGACTATCAAAAAAGAATAAACTGAAGAGTATACCTGACTAAGAATTTCATGATGCACAGTATTAACGTGCCCTACGTGGTAGTTCAGGTTAATAAAGCCATAGTATTAAAGCTCACATTATTTTTTTTTCATATTTAGCAACATAGTATACTTTCAGAATGAAATCAATAGTGATGTTTGCAGGGTAATGCTTTTGCCATATATCAGCGCAGGTGGAAATGCCAATACGTCGTAATAAAGGGGTGAACCACTGTCTTCTGTAGTGCTCTGAACTGAAGCCTTTATGAGGAGAGCAGCATGAACAGAAAACTGTTATACTTCCCTCCCTCCCTCACATCAGCCGTGAAGTTTTAGAACATTATTCATTAGTCTGCCATTCTCTCTTGCACTTTAGTGTCCATGGGGGAATTTTATATCACATTTAGAGGAAATCCACCCACATGCAGTAAGGTATTACTGCATAGTACGAGTTTGGTTTAGACCCAGTAGAGGATGGTTTAGGTTAGTTTTGGTTTGGATGGATAGTTAAGTTTGGAGCACTACAGCAGCCTTTGAGAATACTGTGGGTTTTCTGAAGGTGATTAAGGTGTTTAAATTCAGTGCACTAGAGCACAGACTCAAAGTGTTTGGGAAACTTGGACAACACCAAACCCAAGCTTTGAAAAACCTCTAAGCACCAGAGTTCTGCTTCCCACAGATCTGGCCTCCTGATGGCTATTTGTACCTGTGAAATATATAAGACAGTTAGGCTTTAACGTCTCCACCTCGGTTCCCTGAGCTTTGAAACAGCAGTGATAATTCTGACTTAAATATTGCAAAGATGCATTAATAAATATGAGGAAAACTCTTTGAAGTTGAAAAATATAATGAGGTTTGAGTATATTCCTTTTTGTCATCATTAACCTGTCAAGCCCTTAAATGCTGAAACACCATTCTTGGGGAAAAAAAAAAAAAAAAAAAAAAAGGAGAAATGCCAATTAATAAAGAGGCCAAGATCCAGATCAGCTAAGCAGAACAAGCAAGTAAAATAGATGTGTGGAAAAAAATCCAAGGAACAGAGAAGATCTAAAAAGATACAGCTCAGAAAAATGAAAAGAAAATCTGAAACAAACACTGCCAGCAAGTGGAGGGCAGTTAGTCTGTCACTAAGAGACACCTTTGCATAAAATTCAGAGTGAACGGGTGTTAAAGCAGTGTCAGAGAAGTCTGGGCAGCAGTTTATCTCCTAAAGTCTCAGATGGATCAATGGTGCCCTGTAAATTCCTGTTTCTTCTCTGACTGTAAGAGGAGCCTATGGCAACCACCTCAAATAGATGAATCCCAGCTCCTTAGGGTTCAAGTACCTCCAGTGTTAGGGAATGGCCAAATGGAGGTTTTCAGATGACTATTTTGATCTTAAAACTCACTGCACAAGAAGACTGAGACTGGGCAGAGACCCGTAAGTGAAGCAATCTTCAATCTGCTGAAGATCGTAGGTAGAAGGAGGAAAGATCAAATGTAAGGACAACAAGCAGAATAGTCTTGCACACAAGAGCACATACAATTGCAAATCCTGGAATGGATCCAAGATGCTCGATTTTCATATTTTCCCTTACAGTAACATCTATTTGCAGACTAAGGGCCAAAAACATACAACTTCATTTGCACAGAGGACGAGAATCCCTCGCTGCTAGTGGTCAGCCCAGTAACCGACACAACAGAGGTCCGTATGGTGGATCGCCCACCTAGCCATAGAGAGAAAGCACATACATGGTAATTGCACACTTGGTGTACTTTTTGTTGTGTTTAAAAAAAAAAGAAAAAAAAAAAGGTGGGCATGCAGAACTGTATCATCATCCGTAAGTGCATGAAAGCCAAAATAATGCTGGTTGGCATTTCCTAACTTCTCAGGATGTGATTTCTTAATCTCCTAATATTCCTTCAACATGGCTTTTGTGTTGTGATATGTGGAAGGCCAGAATTTATATCCATTATTCTTGCTTCATAGAAGAGAACAGGAACATATTTCAAGTATTTATTATCCTTCTTTTGAGGTGACACTTTCAAAAGCTTCTAAAAAATCATAAAGTAAGAAAAATCTCTCTTTGAACTGATTTTGTACCAGGTTAGGTTGACTGATTTTTCAAAGACAGCGATAGATTTCAGCAACATGAAAGCCATGACTGGTGATGCCAAATAAAAATTATTTTTTATTTTAAAAAAGCTGCTTGTTCTAAAGTTTTCATTTTATGCCCAACAAGTTGATCTCTGTCCTTCAAGGTAATAAAATATTGTGACAAGCCAAGAACACATAGTTCTTGTCTCTTTTTCTGTTGTTCTTAATGAGAAGCCAAGGAAACCCGCATGACTGAGAGGAAACCTGCAGGCTTGCAAGAAGGAAGGAGCAAACTCACTTCTCTGAGCATCACAAAATATTTTTTACTACTGCTGTGGACTAAAAAGACTTTACAAAGAAGTACAGCAATGGGAAGGAAAAAAAACTTAACTTTTTGGAAATGGAAAGGTGAGATATAAGTACATAAATAAAAATATTTTTTTAAATGGGAAGGTAGAAAAAAAGAAATTATAATTTAAAATGTGGGAAAAATAATCTTTCATTAACAGAATAAAGAGGGGGAAGGGAAACTGAAAATAAGCACAAGATTAAATGGGAAGGACAGAAATGAATGATTCAGAAGTAGTGAAGAGACTGTTTTGTATTCATTTGGAAAGAAATTTCCATAAAGGTTGAACAATTTAGAACTAACAAAAGGTTTATAAAAATAGCTGTTCCTAAAAAGCAGTTAAGGAAACATTTGGAAAATGTGCAGAGTTGTAAGTCCGTCAGCCAGCCCAGCTGCTATGCATCCTAGGGGATAAAAGGTATTTGCTACGAAACTTCCTGTAGCTTCAGACTTCCATGAAGCCTGAAGAGATGGACAAATACTAGAAGCCTGAAAAAATTCAAATATGGGCTCTTTTTCCAAAGAAAGCACAGAATGCCCTTTGTTACTCTGATCCAGGAAATAATACTTCACTGCTCTGTATCTTATTCTAGAAATGCTCTATAGCAATAGAGGATGCTGTGCTTCAAAGACTGAAAGTTTAAATTATTTTTGCTTAGAATTTTGAGTTAGTTCATTAAGTCATTACACTGACAATGAAGAGATGCATCACGAAAATCAAACTTCGAATGAAAATTTCAGCTCACAGACCGTTCAGGGCAGTGACTAGAGCAGAAACCCTGCACAGCCAGCCCTCCTGTTGACACCCGGTGATCTGTGACGAGGATACACTGCCAGTTTTCTAGATGGTTTATTATAAGTCCGTGCTGTGATGCAAGGAAATGCCTCTGTTTCAGTTTCAGAATGCAGAAGACTTGCTTGCTGGGTCCTCACTTCTTGCAGTTGTTTGTCCCAGGATACAGCGAGCACAGGACGTCCTGGGAGGGCAGAGCTGTGTGGCAGAGCTGCAGCGTTGAGGGTGGGAGAATTGCTCTTGAATCACAAGACAGACCAATGGTTTTAACGACGATTTCAATCTCCTGTGTTGCTTCCTGACTTGTTTTCCATCATCCTATAGGTCTCTGCAAAATGTATGGGAATGGGATGTGTGGGAGACTGGACCGCAAAGGATTTTCTTCATTTTAACCTCAAGAAAGTTAAAATAGTTCTTTAATACCTCTTAAAGCAGTTCTTACTTAGTATTTCCTTTATTTCCTTTTAAAGAAATAATTAAAATGCTTTCTCTGTATGATACCCAGTGAGCAAGAGAACTGTATCCTGTTAGGCACTGAAGCAAGGAAGCGTTAGTATTGTTGCGAGGTTTCTCAGAGGACCCCAGCCTGTTAAATGAGATGGTGGCTCCTCGTAGATGCAGACAAGCTAGGAAAAGGATCCTGGTATGAAAAAGCCGAGTGTCACCAAGCTGCTGGCAGTCTTCTCTGGAAAGTCTTTTTTTTTTTCTCCTTGTCTGCTCTATATAACATATATTTAAATTTTTGTTTGTTGTTGTTTTCTTTTAGCAATCTGTAATTTCTACATCCCTTGTCTTCAGTGTACTTCACTACACAAGAGAGTTATAAATACATCTGAATTTATTTGGTCGACTTCTGTGTTTATTCAGTTCCCACTGAAGTGAGGTCACTGAACTAGAGAACTGACTCTCCGACTGGTTCTCAAACCCCTGTAGCATCACGCTGTCATTCTTGGCATGTGAAGTGTGACCTCTTGTCCCACAGTGGCCAGGCGTATTACCGAGAGGTTTTATCGTAGTCACTTACTCCACATTTAATTAGTAATATTTTTTCGCAGCGGTGCATCTACATGGCAGCTTTATTTTTTGTTTCCATTAATAACTCTATGGTCTACAGATAACAGTGAGAAATCAAAGATCCTCATAAATGCTTGCATTTCTGGAAAAATCTAACGTGGGATAAAAAATCTGGAAATTATATTCAGGTTTTAGGTTCTCCTATTCCCTAAATGAACCAAAAAATCATGGGAACCAGCTTCGGTCACTATGAAGTACCATGTGCTGAAACCTCATCACATCAACACATCGCCAGCTAAGTTCAGAGTAAACTTCTGGATGCAATCAAGCGACCCATGGCCTTGGCAAAGATCTAACTTGAAGTCTCATGGGGAAATAATTTCTGGCTCTTAAGACAGGACCAAAGGAATTGAGCCCTGCAAGTCCTCCAGTTAAAACCCAGAAATCCCATTTTGATTTGAATAGTGAGCTTCTCTGTCACTAGCAGGTGTGAGTGTAAGAGTTAGTGAGGCACAGATCTCCTGCTATTTTGCCCTTAATGTGGGAAAAAATCAATCATCCTTTTTAAACGGCAGACTTCAGACAAACCACGCGGTGCCCCAGTGGCTGTGAAGAGGCTCTCTTTTTCCCAGACTTTGATAAGAAGAGGAAGTTAAACAGAATTTTAACCTTTCGTGTGAGTACATTTGACGTGACTGAGGACCTGATTTTCATTGGCATCAAGGCTTCTGCATCAAGCTTAAAGAACCTTAAATGGGCATAAGCTGTAATTAGGCCCAAGTCCCTTGTCTCTCCTGGCTTAAGGTGTGTAACAGCTCAGAATCTTTAATGTCCATAGATGCAGCTCCAGGGGTGAACCTCTGATGGCCAGAGATTCAGCTCTAAGGGATAGTGACAGCCTGGAAACAGCCCAGAAATATGATTAAACAGAAGTCTGTCCTCTGAAACCCCCAGAAAATCATTATGTTTAGAAGCAGTCCAAATTTATTGTTCTTTGTACTTGATCTTTTCAGGACTAATAACATACTAGTTAAGTTTTAATCAATGGTGAAGAAGCCTATTCATTTTCATCATTTATTATCTGACTATTTTACATAGTTGACACATTTACTGTTATTTTATTTTTCATAGATATTATTTGTACATAGGTATATTAAAAAGGTATTAGTAACTAAGGTGCAGCAAGAAAAAGCATGAGCTGTACATTAAATAAGCAAAGCCAGTTTGTATGTTTGACTTATTCACAGCGAGTGCCTAATTTCAGCTGGTGTGTGTGAAAATAATCTCATGCTCATATAGTACATTGTGACCCTCTCATGTTATACAAACACAAAACCTGATTTTAGCTTTCAAATCATAAGCAGTATGTTCTTAAAAGTTATTCCAATAGTGTTGAAATTCCTGAACCCTGATTTCCTGTACATTTGTCCCCTCAGCCTCATTCAAGACCATCCTGATGGTCCCAGTTTTTCAAGGGGCACCTGTACTGTGGCTGGCATGCTCTGAACTCAGCGCCTCATCTGCCAGCCACTGCCACTCAAAAAGTGCCATAATTTACGTGCAGTAATCCCCCGCAATGGCACTATTCTAGCTCGCAGCTCTCCCCTACCTGCTTATTGCCGCAAACCCAATAAGAACGTGATTTTCCTTGAGATTCTTTCAGATGAAGATGAAACTTCTCAGTGGATTCCTGTGTTACTACCAGGGCACTGACGGGCAGAAAAAAACCCCAAAAAAGCAGTATTGCAAATGTCTCGTTTCCTTAAGCATCCAGGTTAAGAAAAGACGCTTGTATGGCCTGCGACAGTCCAGCTCTTGGCCGTGAGCAGTCTAGCAGTGAGAGGAAGGAAAGGACTGGGAATGCTGAGCTGTGGTTTGTCTGTGCAAATCCTGTGCCAAGACATCTGTGTCCTGAACAGAAAGAAATTGAACCATTGTGGTGATTTGTCTCCTGCGTTAAGGGCAAAATCTGTCACAAGAAGGATGCAGGATATCCTAGGGAATTCCTACCGATTATCGTCCGCATAGTAACGAGAACACAAATGAGAGGAGATTTAATGTAGTCACTGAATTACCTAACAGACACAAGAGAGAAGAAAGGAGATGCCTGGTCTCAGGAACCTCGTGATGTCTCCGGTACAACAGAGGTGTAAGACAAATCCTGGTCATTATGCAGTAGATGTTCCTCAGGTGTGAGAAGGATCCACTCCGTTTGAAAGCTGCCAGGATGGTTTCCATGCTGAGGGCTTGTTGGGACGTGAAGTCTCCCACAGCTGCTTCCCTCCACATCGGGATCCAGAGCAGCAGGGCCAGTCGGGAATAAGCGAGGAGGGCACTTCTGCTTGGAATAAGCAATCTAGCTAGAATTTCCACCTCGTGGAGCGGAGCTAAAGAAAGGTGTTAGCCTTATAATGACAAGTGTACTTTAGGTAATATATGTAATAATATATACAGTAGATATTATATATAACAGTATCATATTAATATATACAATAATAATATATACAAATGTATTAACCATAGCTAAATGTCTCTGTAGAAACATAAGAAGTATGAGAAATGGACAAGAATGGAGTACTGAGCAGATCCAAAAGCGGGTGTATTTCAACCGTAAGGTGTACAGAAGGAACCTGCTTTCAGTTAGTGTTCAAGGAAAGGATGCAGAAGAGCATCAGTTAAGAACTACAATTGGTGTGTGAAGCAATCTTCCCGACAGCATTCAGGGGGCTGCCAGCTCATTTGGCTCACTGTGTGTCTTCTATTGATTATACTTTCAGATGCATTCAGATGTTTACCTGGCATCAAAGAGCAAGTGGAAAAATTCTTGATAGAAAAACCCACAGAGGGCTACTGCATGCAGGAAAATGAGCTCTGGCTTAGGTAGCCCCAGGGCCGCAAGTTGTGGAAGGGGGAAGTGTATTCCAAAGAATTACTGAAATGTGCTTTTCTCGTAGTACACTTCCCTACGTAGGGGGAAGGAGACAGGACACTGGAATAGATGAAACTTTGCTCAGAGAAGTGTTTTCTTAATCCATTTGTTCATACTTGAGTTACTGAGATTTAAAGTTGGATGTTTCATACTATAGTAGAAGGAAAAATTCAGTAAAGCTGTCTTTGATAACAATGATAACATATACCCTGTTTATTTCCTTTAAAAAAAGGAACGACTATCTTCTAATGCATCAGCATGCATATTCCATAATGTAAGTTACATGAAACTGAGAGTCAGAGCATCATCTCTAGAGATGAAAAGAGAGGCTGAACATGAAGGAATCAAAGTTTGGGTCATACCTGGAAGGAAGAGGAGAAAATATAAGTTTTGCTATTGCCAGTTTTTTCCCAAATGTCACACAAAAAGGTTACTTAAAGCACCACTAATTGATATTGGCAGTCGGTACAAAATTTTCAAGCTTTTAAGACATAAGCGTAGTCCTAGATAGATTAAATCGGTGAATCTGAGAAGAAAACAAAGGTTCTAATGTGTGTGAATAGCTTAATATTTTTATGAATTATATGCTTTAGACTTGAAAATGTAGTCAGAATTACATTGAAATAAAAAAAAACAAACATAAAACTAGGAACAGGAGGTGAAAGCTGAAGTTTAGTTACTGTCACTAATGATTCTAGATCTGATGCTTTCTTGCATGGCACACTAAGCCAAAGGAAGGTGCACAATGAAAAATGGCAAAGAATTGGGAATGTTAATTTTTCAGGAGATGTTGAGTTGGTAGTTGTCCTTTTTTATATATTTAGCTAGGAACACACACCAAATCATGTTCTGAGCTATGTATAAATAACTACATCTTTCCCTCATGCAGGGAGATCATGTCTCTGAATTTGCATTGGTACAAACCAAGATGCCAGAATACACACAATGCCAAACCAGAATGTGGGAGAAGGGTTGTTTTGATTTTTGATGTAAAAGCTTTTCTCTCTACAGAAGAGAGAATAAAACAATGTCATGGTAGGGGTACTCCTAATTGGAACAGGCTGAAAAATAAAGTGTACAAAATTAGAAGTCCTTTTTACTAAACAATGCAGAGAGTGGGTGTACCGTGGGGGACGTCAGTGGCAAATTCCNCGTCCTTTTTACTAAACAATGGCCAGGAATTACGCAGAGAGTGGGTGTACCATGGGGGACGTCAGTGGCAAATTCCTCGATAGGTCTGCTTGGGGCTGTTCCCTTGAATTAGTTTATTCATTCATTAAAAGTGCAGTAATTAAACTATATCAAACAGAAGTGTGCCCATACCACCTTTTTTTTTCCACAGTCAAGGTGCTTTTCCTGTTAATCATACAGTCTCTACAGCTCCACGTCTATATGAATAAATCCTTCAGTGTTCCATGGTGGTTTTTCCAATGGTGACTTCCAGGATGCTCACCAGAAACTACAGGAATTAGGAGACTGGAATCAAAACTAACAACTCCCCTGATTCTTTCGCTGGCATCTAATGATTTTGCCAGTGCCACTTTTGACCTGCCGACAGGCAGCGTGGGGGATGCTGCTGAGTGCCACGAGCACGTCTGTCAGTCCATGTGCGTTGGCAGGCGTGCAGGGAGACCTGTTTGGCAGTGTGGGGCTGCTGAGGACATGGGGATATGCTTAATGGGGAATGAGGAGGAGGATGAAGACACAAGAGCTGCTTCTCTGGCATCACTGCACATGACACAAGACATGCTTGTGGACTCAGCCAGCTAGCTGGGCTCCTGGGACAGGTGGTGAAGCTAAAGTCAGATGGCTGAGGGTCGTAGCATATTGTCAGAAAGACAGAACGCCTTTCTTAGAAATCTGTCCCCTAAAAGTCACCTGAGAGTTGCAGCACCAGAGTAGCAGTGTGAAGGATGTCAAGGATGCAGGAGAAATAGGTTGCTCTTACTCTTTGGGAAGCAGGCTGCTCTCACTTACTACCTGCTAGTAGTTAACCAGCTTGGGGCTGGCAGATTAGCTTCTGGGCTTGTTGCCATGGAAGATTGAGATGTTTCTTTGAGCAGTGCTGCTCTACCAGGTGTGTACACAGGAGGAACTGGCATCTCTTCAGAGAGCAGAAGGGAGATATTTGTGTCCACTGATTTTTGGGAGCACCTTTTCTGCTTCGTTGGCTCTGACAGCGCCTTCTGGATGTTCACGTTCGGTGACTCCTAGATGGAACTAAACGTACCACTTCTGAAGGACAGGACTGAGCCCAGGACCTCTGCAGCAGCCTGCATGGCAGGGCAGTAATGATTACTACCTGGCACCTATGGTTAAATTTGCCTCAGACAGCAGGAGAGACTGAAAAAAGGAAAAAGAGTTCCCATCTATCTGTCTTACATAGATGGCACTTACAAACACTGAAACACTTCCAACCCTTTCAAGAGCTAAAGGGGACTAGAAAACTAGTAGAAAACTGATTATATTCTAGGTGAGCAAGGTGACATAAGAAAAAGCAGAAACTTCCTTGATGAGACTTGGAAAAGAAACATAAGGATGGCATGTAGCTATACACGCTGGCAGAGGCAGTGGCAACAGAAGCTGCCCCCTGGTAGGCTGGACACTTCACCGTAGTCCTCCTTTCTCTTCTTATCTGCTCTTGTTTTGACCCCCTTTTTCAGCTGTAAATAAGAACCTTTCGTTTCACTTCTTCCACTTAAATGAAAAAAGTCTTTGGGACAAATCCTGACACCAGTCCTGCAGATATAAACCAAGATTAACTTGGTTGACTTTAATGGAATCAGTTGGGACTTAACGTTACTGAAATTCATCAACAGTTACATCACTTGGCTTAAGTCAAATGTATAAATAACAAAGGTATTTCCAATGCTTTCTCTGTAAGGTGATTTCATTTGGCTGTCGTTGGAGTCAGTCTTTGCCCTGGGTTCAAAAAGACCTGGATTTCACCAAGATCAGCATGAATCTGTCTTAAATGATACAGAACTGCATCCAGCTCTGGAGTCCTCAGCACAGGAAAGACATGGGTCTGTTGGAGTGTGGCCAGAGGAGGGCCACAAAAATGATCAGAGGGAGGCAACATCTCCCGTAAAAGGACAGGCTGAGAGAGCTGGGGTTGTTCAGCCTGGAGAAGGCTCTGGGGAGACCTTACAGCAGCCTTCCAGTACTTAAAGGGGGCTACAGGAGATGGGGAGGGACTCGTGATCAGGGGGTGTAGTGACAGGGCAAGTGGTAACAGNCCCCAACCTACAGCACGATGACAATCTGTTTGGGGACCAGCGGGGAGCCCGACTCCCCCCACACCGAGTGCTGGTGGGAAGGGAAGGTCCCAGTTCAAGCACAGGGCTGCCCAGGGTGACAACCATGTAACCCTGTGTCCCCGGGGCCACGGCCCAGGCACAGCCCGCAAACCCCACGAGCCCTCAACGGCTGCGGCTCTCCTGCCAACACCCGTCCCCACGGTGTTCATGATTCTGTGAATAAGCTCTACCATCTTCTAGTGAACTGGTGAATATCCCTTAAATTGCAAGCTTGGGGCTTTTGGTACACCTGTCCAGTTCTCTGCTGAGGTTGAAAGGGAACACATTTCACCAGTGATGGGAAAACAAGAGAAGAGAAAAATATTCGCAGTTCAAAAAGAACAAAATGGAAAAGCATTGCTTAGAAAAAAACCCCACACATCCTTTCATAAATATCCTTTGTCTGACGGACAGGGATAACTTGTACTGTACTCTTTGATGTGGGATTTTATTTTCATACCACTGCAGACACAGACACGGACTTTTTCAAAGCAACAACCATACTATTTACTGCATGCCACAGCCATTTTTAGAAAGAATTGCCACAAAATGTAATTTTAAAAGAACCTTCTTGTGAGACCCACAAAATTCTGTCGTCTTACCAAATAGTACATATTTCTATCAAATAAAATAAGCTGTATTTCATTTTTCTCACTTAATAATATCAAGTTATTAGATAATTCTTTACCGCAGCAGACATCAATGCTCCATACTTTTCCTTTATGTTATGGGAGGGAAGAAGAAGTTGCTTTCATCCTGCACTACCTTGTCTTTATGTATTATATTTATCATGCAAAACAGATGCAGGCTACTAGCAGGTACTTGAGCAGCTTTCTATGCACAGTTTGCAACTGGTTTGCCCAGGCAGCTGCGTACGAAGCAGTGCATGGGAGAATCTGGGACCACACTCAACTGAAGACATACCTGGACTGAGGGCCATACTCCCAAGTGATGTAAGTCAGCATCATTCAGCATCATTAATGGAGCCAGATTTCAGGAGATAAAGATGTGGACTCCAGCATCTTGTCTTATTTTATGCAACTGTCCTCACCACCATTTTTTTTGAGACAAATACAAGTGAATATATGTGCATATTATCCAGAATGTTATTTTATATAACTCAAGGTTTACCTGCTATTTATATGACATATACACAAGGCAAATCTTCTAGCAGAAAATCTAAGACGACAACTGAAAACCTATTTCTAGGAGAAATACGCATCTTCAAAGAAGTGAAAGCGCTATCTGCTGAGGAGCAAAGCTCTAAGCAATGTGTGTAATTTTCTCGCAGACTCCTTTCCTATTGTACTCCCTCCTCTGCTTTGATTGATGCTACTGCACTATGAAAAAGCAGTGCTCTAGGGTAGACCTGGGAGCCACAGTTTCTACCAACCTCTTCCTTCCTTATTCTCAGCAGAAGCTACTGCGAGTTACTTTGCAATCAAGAAAAGAAGTTTGTACAATGCCCCAACTCTGCAGCTTTCAACTGTTCCTCATTTTTTCAGATTAGTGCCTTAATTAAGTCCAAATGTTTTTCATTTTCTCCCTTACGGTCCCTGCTCTGAAACCTGATGCTGGCCATGGACGCTGTCCTCTTATGACCTTTTCTCTTCCTGTTCCCCCTGCTGACTGGCTTTTAAATTGTGAGCAACAGCAGAAGGGTGATGGTCGCACACTTTCTCAGGCTGCACCCACACCTGGGGCTGTTTGCTGTGTTACTGAAGTCAGAAGCAGTCAGAAATCTACTTTGCCTTTTTCCCTCTCTGCAAGGCAGAAGTGAGGCAGAAGAGAACAGATTCTTAGCTGGTGGATAAAGCAGTTCATACACCTGGGTCACTCTGCAGCAATAATTTATCATATCACAGAAAACATATAAACTGGGTTTCTTAAGACCAGTCATTGATTTCAGCAAAACAGAAGAGCAGAAATTCCAACTGACTCATTTCAAAGTTAACTTGTAATGCTGAAAGGCAAATTTTGCCAACACAATAAGTTAACAAAACCGTGCTGAAGACAACAGAGAAAAATTAAATCAGCTGAGAATCTGGCCCAATAACTTTAGGAAAGAAAAATTAAAGGAAATTGAAAAGGGCTTCGTGCTCTTCTTATGGCATGAGTAGCCCCAGTTACTGGAACAACACTGATGTACAATTGGTTTATGTAGCAGAAAAATCTAATCATATGTCAATTGGAATTGCATGACTGATGGTAAACAAAAAAATTAAACATTAAAACTGTGGTCAGCGGAGAAACTGTTATGATACGACAGAGGTGGGAGTAGTATCTTGAAGAACATTTGCATGACATTGCAAATAAGGTATTTTTTATATCTGCAGGAAATAAACCAGAGAACAAATACAGACAAACCACAGGTCTTGCCTCTCAAATAAAACTTTGTGTCACTAATCTAATTTCTCTGTGTGAGGTGTAATAGGATTTGTAGAAATCATGCAGATGTGTCCATAACTATGGCAAGTACCAGAAGATGAATGATGCACAGGAAAAGTAATTGTTTATTTTTTTCCATGCGGGGTTTGTTAATTGTTCCCCTCAGGGAGACAGCTGTGCAGATAGCATGTGCTGAGTGAAATGCGTACCCCTTCCCTTTTTGACACCTTTAAAGTTATTAGAATTAAATCTATACTTTGCTAAGTGAATTGTTTCAATTTAATCAAACGTGCTGTCATGACTATACGTACATTAAGAGTTTAAGAGCCGTACTTTGCCCTCAGCTAATCCCTCACATCTGAGGTTTTCATGGTTAAATTGTCTCCTGTGTCAGTAATCAAGTACATATGAAGTCTGCTGCTGGGGAAATTGAGCACAAGTCAAAATCCCTAGGAATGAATTGCTAAGAAAAGGGAGGTTAAAGAAAAGAGGAGAAGCTGGCCTCAGTCACCTGGTCCTTACCTTGCAACTTACAGCAGTGAAAATCTTAAAGATGAACAAAATCTGCCTCTGTCCCATGAATTTACATTCAAGCCATGTGGTCCTGCTGCCACCCTTCATTCCAGTAATTCTCCTCTTTATATTTTGAAGGGCAAACACCCATCATGTTAAGATTTTGAATGTGCTTACCGTTAATCTAGTCTCAAAATATTCTTTTTATCTAAGTACCTGTTCAACATCATCCATCTAGGAATGATAGCATAGCTAGGGATAGAAACAGTGATTCAGTTTGTCCTTCCTGATTTTATTTACCACAGTTAGAATAGGTTTGAACATTTCCAAGTGTGCCCAGCAGGAATGAAAAGGGCAATAACAGAACTTCCAGTTCAGAGGAATTTTTTTGTAGGATCAAAATGCAAAAATGTCAAAAATTGTCAAAAATGCAGGGGCTATAAACCTGAAAGCAAGTGTCACAGTTCCAAATTTTAAGGAGGACAGAGGTATACTAGCCAAAGCAGGACCACCATGAATTTTAATACTAAAAATCCAGAGAAAGGAAGTGATAGGTAAGACTTAGACCTCTAAGTAATGATCTGCCCCCAAAGGGAGCATGTGAACAAATTGCAAAATTGAATGATAAATGGATGAGAGCTCCATAAAATTGAATATAACGCTAGAAAGATAGTCAAGAGATCATGTAGCCCACCTCTTTACCCGCTGATAGAAAAAAATAATTTCTAGGTGAATTTTGTTGTCTGGTTGTCACCTGTTCCTAAGAACCCCCAGTGACAGAAATTCTGTGATTTCTCTACTCACAAACAATATAATCTCTCTACCACTTTACCACCAGCAAGTTTTACTTAACACTGAAATTAAAATTTTTTGTGGTTTTGCAAAAAAAACCCTTATTTTTTTATGGAACCTTTTATGTATTTGAGAATAGTTATCACATGTAGTTCTTCTCCCCTCTATCTTCTCTCTGTGTTGTTTGGGCTGTGCAAGTGTGTTTCTCTCCGGCTTTCCTTCCAGGATCTGTTTCCTACTGCTAATCATTCATGTTGGTCTCAGTTGGGTTGTTCCAAACTAGTTTCTGTGCTTTTTGAAGGGCATTAGTTAAAACTGGGTATGATGCTCCAGCTGATGCTCTAGCAATTCTCAGTAGAGCAGGTGAAAACCATCCTGTGCCTTCTAACTTATACTTCTGCAGTATTGAGTCTGCCTTTTTGAAACAGCGTGACCGTATGGAGTCCTGCTCGGCTTGTGACCTTCACCTCCAGACTCCTATTTGAAGAGCTAACAGGTAGCCAGGTGCCCTGCAACCCGTATTTATCCAGATGATCATTCTTGCCCAAGCATAGTGCTTTGCACTTGTCCCTTCTGATTTTTGTTCTGGTTTTTGCAGGTTGTTTCTTCAACAAATTTCTTCAAGATGATTTTGAATTCTCATCCCGTTGGTCGGTCCATCTGCACTCCCTCCAGTTCCATCTGCAATAAGTCATCTGCAAACTTATTAAATATATTGCGTTATTCAGGACCACAGGAAAGACATCAAGCAGAAAATGATCCAGAACATATTCCTGTGGAAGCCCTCCAGAAACATACCTGTGTTGTAACAGAGAACTGCTGAGAGATTATTTTTTCCTGGAGACAGTTTTCTAACCAAGGTTTTGTCATCCACAGATGGAGTTTATCAAGCAGGTGCAACTGATCTGAAAGCACCTAACCTTGTCTAAGAATTCCTTAACCTGTTCTCTGTTCTAAGCCCTGTGATCATTAGTCTTAATTGTGCTAGGCAACTGGTTAAAGTTGATCATTTGAGTGAAAACTGATGCAAAATTATCTGCTTCAGCCTTCTTGGCTTTATCGCTTTCCTTCATTTTTAAGTAGAAACCATCGCTTTCCTTGGATTCACCCTCATTACTGCTGAACTTGTTGGCCTCATGTCTCTTGCTCTTTGCATCTAATTTTGGCTCAGAAGAAATGGAATCAGAAAAGACAAAGCACACCATGCCACCACTTCAGCACAGTTTGTGAGTATACCAATGAAAGCATTAATAGGTTAAAAAATATCTTAGTGCCATTAAGAAGATGCATTTGTTGGAAAGTCCAAGGACTTAAAAAACTGAAAAAGAATTAGGGGAAGTCTTCTGTGGAAAAGGAAACTTAAGAAGCACAGGACAGAGCCGAGAGAGTCAGCATGACAACAGTCTGTACCACTCACCTTGAGGCAGGAGCTAAAATGGGGCTGGATGAGTTCTGAGAGATCTGAGAAACCAGGAGTGGCTGTGCCTATCGGACACTGCGGCAGGGAAGGACAGAAGCGCTCACTTACATAGAGAGAACCAAAAAAATTAAATAAATAGGTTAAGAAAATGAATATTTTCCACTACCTACAAGGAGAGAAATCTTTGGAGACATGGCTTGTGCCAAGTATTTTCCTATGCTTGATGCATCAGCAGGATTCTGGCAGGTGTCCTTAGGAAAACAGAGCACATGTTTGTGCACATTCTGCACCTCCTCTGGGAGCCACTGTTTCTGCAGACGGCTGTTTGGGTTGTGTTTGGCACCCACAGTATTTCACAGGAAAACACAGGACAAAAGCAATTATGGTGGTGAGGGCACTACAGTAATAGGTGATATTTTTGCCTGGGGAACACGGTAGAAGAGCATGACCAAAAGCTCTGAGCGTCCAGAGCCAGAGCTGCTGGGCTTTACCTAAATACCAACAGCAAATTCTGTTGAGCAGAAATACCAGCCCTGGCAGAAACATTGGGCAGGGTGCAGGCAGGCCGCTGTAAGGTGGTCCCCAGCACATTTGCCTCCATGGAGAAGACAGATGAAGACGGCATTCCCCCGCTGTCCCTGGCAGGCAGGGGCAGTGCTGGCTGCTTGGGCTGTCCAACCCCAAACCCTGGACACAAGTGTCCTCTGGCCGTGGTCACAGTGACTCACGGCGGGCAGCCCATGGTGGCTTATCAGGAGCTGCAGCAGCTTTCAGAGCTGGATATTGTGAGGCAGTGGCTTTGGTTGCAGTGCAGTTCTACTCTGGCATATGCAAAGCCAGAGACCAGCAACTTACCCATGGTGGGTACAAATAGAAACCGTGTCATATCACTTAAATAGAGAAGGAGGCTTCAGCCTGAAGAATAACTATGTTCTGTAGAAAGCTGAGGCTGTGTTGGCTGACCGTAAGGCATTACCTGTAAGGACCTAGGAAAGTTCCTGTACGGATTTGAAACTTGTTTTTACAGCTACAGATCTCTGATTTAAAATCAGATGCAAAGCTGGGAAAGATTTATAGCTGCAAATTCATTTTCTATACCACAAAAATGCAGCGAGCAAAAAGCAGAAGTAAATTTCTCCTAGGTCAGTTTGATAAAACAAAACAGTGCAGCCTTGGGCGAGATGATCACCAAAAGTTCAGGTATGTACTCGAACAATTAGGCAGAGCACCTCTATACTTTTTTTACACTCTTCTCGTAGTAATCACAGCTGATCTTTGTGGTGACGAGGTACTTGGCTAGGTAGACCTCTGCTCCGGCAGTGATTTTGTTCCTCTGAACTATTTGTGAGAACAGGGTGCACAGAAAGCAGTGAAATCCATAAGCAATAGTGCAGTTGGTGCAGCTTATTTCCTTGCCCTGCTAAGATGGAGTTCTCGTTGCTTGGAAGTATTTAATTCAAAGGCACTGAGTAGTGATTCCAAAGGCACAAAAAATGTGCTTAAAAGGATACGCGAAAGGTAACCGACAGAGTGAAAAATCTAAGAGACTGGCCAGGGATGTTTTATACTGGCCTTAAGTAAACAGTGCCATTGTGGGAAGTTAAATATGGTCGCATCTGCCAAAAGTACTGCTCAAGCGAAAGAGCCTATGTTGGTAGCACAAGAAATATCACCCCCTTGTCTCCTCCCCCGGCGTGAAGCAGGCATAGGTTTGTTTATGTTGGCTATATAAACTTGGTTGCTCCAAGAGAATTATTCTCAATTCCTGAAATAGCCTCATTTGAAGATGTTAGAATAAAAAAGATGATCCCATGTAGCAACTTTTTTTTCAGTGCAGCTGAGTTTTCTCCATTATTTGGCGTAACGCTTAAGCTGATGTGGGGATTTGGATGTGTGATTGATGCAGAACTAGGACTGAATCAGATATATTTTTCAAGAGAGTCTTGTACAGGCAGCGACCCCAGGAGGGTGAGAAATTTGAGTCCCAGAACATAGTATAAGCAAAACAAAAAGGTTTACAACCAACCTGAGAATATAAGACCTGTGGAGCACGATTTGTTCCTCAACTGAGTAAACACAGTAGCTGCATTTTACAGCTCCGAATTAAAGAGGTCACCCCTGCCGGAAAAAGTACCAGCATGTGCTTAATGTCCATTGCAAACCCTGTAATCTGAGTCGTAGCCAGTCCAGTAGGCAGGTCACGGAGGAAAAATATCTTCAAAACACACGGAGATTTAAATGCAGAAAGACAACACTCGTGTCTAGAGAACCTCAAAGGGCAGAAAAGGTACAAAGACAATGCAACTGCATCTGAACAATGCCTTGGAATCTGCTTCTTACATAAAGCAAAGCTGCACAAACCACAATTTCTTCTCTCTGGGAACTAACAGAGCAGCTGAACCAACCTCCTGTGTGCAGCCGACTTCACCATTCTCTGCAAGGAGAACATCACATGTAATCCAGCAGGGAGGTCCCCACTCAGGTCTCTTCCGAATTCTGCCTTCATTCCGTTTAATGCTAAATGATGCAAGCTGCCCTCATGTCTTTATGAATATAATATGAAAGGGCTAGAAAAGAACTATTTGACTCTAAGATTCATTACTATCAGATAAAACTATGATATTTATGTGGTGTATGATACTAAAGAAAATTACTCTCCTGGGGCATAGCTCAGTGCTGGCAGGAATCACAAAAGAGATTCTTAATTTCTGGGACTGTTGTGAAAGACTGAAGAAATTTGTTATTTTAGTATCATCATAAACAATGTATACATTTAAATTTTATTCCATAAAAGACCATATACTAACATTCTGTTAATAACACCCTTTGTTTCCATTTTTTTTTGCCCCAAGCATTTTATTCAGGTCACGCCTCTGAAATGAACAATGAGAACATAAACTTTAAACTTTTATATTAAGTTACTCAAGTGCTGACTAGACTGAGTGCATGAGGAGAAAAAATGCAAAGGATCTTCTCCACTTAATCAGGCTGGTTACATTTTTCTCTTATTCTGACTTGGAGATATGCAGGAAGCAAACAGTATTTATAGTGTAAAGTAAATTTCACTTGTCATCCTTTATGCTTTCAAATGGAGGATGTTGTGAAAATGTCACAGGCTGAGATTTTTATTCATGTAAATATGTATCGTTATGTTTCAAGTGTTTTTCATGCCAGGAGAGTATAAAGAATTGAATTTGACAGTCAATTTCTAATCACCTCCTTTATCATCCATTGCAGTGCAGTAATAAATCCTACTCCAGCTCTCCCTTGGACTCTGTATTCTGGTCACTGTGTTTCCATGGCTGTTTTCATACCTCAGCCTCCTTTTCTAGGCTCTAACGCGTGCTTCAGAATCCATCATCAAAACTCCACCGTCTGGCAAAGTCCACAAGCACCTAACATTTAGAAATATTACATTAAAGAAGGGAAGGAGGTTTATAATTGGATTTTTCTCAATGTATTTAGTACATTTCATGATGTATATCCTTTTAGCATGTCATCTTCTGGGATGATTCACATGAGACAATGACTAGCAACTAATAATATCAGTTGGTGAGACCTTATCTGGAACACCATGTCCAGCAATAGCCCCTGGGTTAAAGAAGACGTGGGAACAAGGGCAGCAAAGAGGTGCTGTGATATGGGGAATGGAAAGCCTGCTTTCCATAAGGAGGTCAGAAGAGCTTGACTTCTTTAGTGTAGCAAAACATCAACTGATATGGAATGTCACTGCTCACTGTAAATACACCAAAGGTTAAACATCAGTGAAGGAAAAGATCTTTTGAAGACAAAGTACAGTGTTGGCACAAGAACAAATGGGCATAAACTGCCATGAATGCATTTTAGCTGGAAACTGAGCTACGTTATCCAGCCAGCTGAGCAATCAACCCTGGAGAGACCAGAGAGCAGACTTCCAATGCAAGTATGGGGGCACAAAAGAGGTTGTAAGATGGAGTGGGAACAGCTGATGAAAGGCATTGTGTGATGTGGCCTGGGGCTAGCGGGGACTGGGCTCTGAGACACAGGGGGTCCCTTCCAGCCCTCTGTTCCTTTGTTTTAATTTTCCTCAAAGGTATTTGGAGATTCTGCATGATGATGTCTCACAGCTGGTAAAGGATATGGCTTAGAGAAGAAAAAGAAATAAGCAACGTCTTAGCTCGCCAGATGTATGTTATTACTTTATTCCCAATTCACAGGAAATGAACAATCATTTAGTACTGACAGGTACATACTGGAACTTACTATCTTTCTTTTAAACCTTAAAATAATGTACAGCAGAAGTTTAACATTAACCTTAAAGTAGACTTCAGATTTTTGCCAAGGTTACTGTGATATCTTGTGAAACCTTTTGACGAAAACAGAAGGAGGTAGAGGGCAGAAATAGCGTGAATTGCTGCCAGCACTGAAACGTTAGCAACGTTAAAAAAAGTGTCATCCAAAGTTCTTCTGCTCATAGAGATACCTCAGTGAAAGGTCTCTTGGGAGGTGCGGAAGGTTAGGCATGTCTGACTTTAATTGGGGTGTAACCCAAATTACCTTCTTAATAGACAATTAGACTTAACACAAAAGTAATGGTAAAAGCAGCAAGTGTCTCACTGAATCAAAGGACTACAGGTTGTTAGCTGCATGAAACGGAGTGGTTACAGCTATATAAGGGTAGGTCATTGCAGGTCTGAGACAAGGTCAGTGTTTTGCATTTGTTTGCTGGGATGACTCAGTTTGGCTTTTTAGCGTTCGCCTCTGAAGCAGTGAAGGTTATGTGTGATATCAACTAAAGAAAAAGTCAGGCCAGTACTGCCTAATGTTGCTAAAGAGTTCAGCATGCCTTTCTTTAAAAACAGAGAAGGCTGGGCTCTCTGAAGCAGGCAAGTATCCAGCTCCATCAGCAGCCCGTTTGTCTGAAGGAGGAATCTGAATGGCATCTGAAACCCATCAGGCTGCTGTTCAGAGTGCCACCGTCACACTTGCTCCTTTTCTGCTGAGCAAGTGAATGCCAGAAGTGACATGGGAAAGTCATGGTTTCCCCACCCAGCTCTTGAACTGGCAAGTCAGGATGGTTTCTAAATAGCAAATAGAAACAGAACTGTTCAGGCTGAAAAGGTCTGGAGGCCACCTTGTCCAACCTGCTCTTCAAAGCAGAGTTAACTTGTCCAGCTGAGTTTTGAGTATCTCTAAGGACAGAGTTATCACCTCCCTGAAGCAACCTGGCCACTGTTCAACTATTCTCACTGGGATTTTTTCTCCCCTATGTCCAATTGGAATTGCCCATTCTGATATTTGTCTTACCTCTTATCTTTCTGCTGTGCAACTTCAAGAAGAGCCAGCTTCATCTTCTCTACAACCACTCCTTAGGTAACTGAAGACAGCAGAGCCAATTCTCTCAGCATCACCTTACGTGCCTTGTGCTCCAGCACCATGCAGATCGTGATGGCCTTCTTCTGGACTCTCTACCATTCATCAATGTCTCTCTCATACCAGGGGACCCCAAACTGGACAGATAATTTCGTTCAAGGTCTCATCAGTGTCAAGGGGAGAAGAATAGTCACTACCTTTGACCTGCTGGCTTTACTCTTATGGAGACGGACCTTTGTTGCTACAGGGCACACTCCTGATATGTTCAACATGTTGTTCACCAGGACTGCCAGCTCCTTTCCTGGCAAGCCACCACCAAGGCAGCTGACTCCAGCCTGTTGTGCTGCATGGGGTTAAATCAGCCCAGGTGCAGCACTTGCATTTCCCTTTGCTGAACTTCAAGAGTTCCTTCACGGCCCATTTCTCCAGCTTGTCAAGGTCCCTCTCAATGGCAGCTCTGCCCTCCACCATATTGACCACTTTCCCCAATTTGATATCATTGAAAATTTGCTGAGAGTGCGTTATAGATTATTGTCCAAGTAACTAAGGAAGACATGAAACAGTATCGATCCCATTGTTAAATCCAGAAAAACACTCAACTGGTTGCCCGTTGGTCAGTGAACCGTTGGCTGCTGTCCTTTGAGCCTGGTAATTCAGCCAGTTTACCACATATCTTCAAGTCCAGTCCATGTCTCCCCAGTTTGGCTACAAGGATGCTATGGGAAATAATCTTCAAAGTCTTGCTAAAATGAAGGTAAATGCCATCCGTTATACCCCCTTCATGTACAGAGCCAGTCATCTCATCACAGAAGGCAACCAGCCTGGTTCAGCACAATGTGCCCTTAAACAATATAACTTGGTTTTCATTCTGAATTTCATATGTAAATTCTGAGACTACCACCTTTCCCCACACCCTCCTTTCAGCACTTTCTCACTATATATCACTTCCAGTATATCACTAACATGACTGGTTTTCATTCTTGAGGCAGGATCAGCTACCCCAGACTTTCAGGTCTTTCACCAAGACTCAGAAGCTGTCATGACAATCATCCTGCTCTTACTTGGCTTGTGAATCCACGCAAACACCTTTAAAAAGAAGACCAAGCAGAGGCCCCGGCCCTTCCTTTATTAATTCCTTTTTAGGCAAGCCAGACTTTTTAAAAAGATACGGGTAGGGAAAGCTAACTTCACTTTTCACTTTCCATCTTTGTATTTTTCCCTTGTGTGTACTTACATTTGTTTCACTAGAAACTATAAAGTATATTTTCCTCTTTTTATGTTGTGCTAGGAAGGATATAAATGGACTAGCACCCTTTTTTAAGCTTATGCACGTTCTCGTTTTCTTTTTAGGATTTTTTAACGGGCACTCATGTGGCTTTGACCAAACTGAAGTCTTGCAAGTAACTGTAAGGCTGAACTACCTGCAGGTAATTTTTAGTGCCCTCAGAGGAATGCAGTTAACTTCAACTCATCTCCAGTCTGAGTTGGTGCTTTTTGAAGTAGGTTGTCATGGGGTGAACAGGAAGACTATGAGGGTTTTATTATAGTTGGCTTCCTCTACTGCATTAGCGTTTATATTTTCCCAGTAGAAATCCCCAAATTGAAAATATAGAGGTGTCAGCTAGCACCACTTTAGTTAAGGTTGTGTCAACATTTCCTATAAACGTTGTTTTTCTAGGGTTTATAACTAGACCGTAAAAATGTGCTCAGCACAGAAACTTGGCATAGAAGAGTTCAGCCTGGGAGAGAATTTTCACAATTAAAAAATAAAAAGTCCGTTCAGCTGTTTTTAACTAATATCCATGTAATTAAATGGAAACTAGTTGATTTAAAGATGCATTTTTCTTCAGCATATTCAAAGCAAGCTTTTATTTAAAAAAATTAATTCATCAAGGGGTTATTCCATTAAAGTCTTGTTGCACTTGGTAATTTTGAAGGAGTCAAAATTACTGAGCTATTGCACACTAGGAAATAGTGACTACATCTGCAAATGCTAGTTTGTATAAAGCTCTTTCCTACACATAAGGAAATATTTTTAATAGGCGGGGCTAATAGTGTATAATATGAAGTTTGCCCAATATTTCCTATTATAAAACCACATTTGTCAAACTATAACCATTTGGGTTGATATTTTATATTCCAGGTGTATGCCTAAGGCTGAATCTTTGGAAAAATATTCATCAAAACAGTTTAGTGGATTCTGGGAACAGGAATTGAGAAAACACTTTGTTTTTTTCATGTTACAAAAAATGCTAGCAAACTGTTTTTCAAAAAGGTCCGATTTCTCAGGGGTTTGTCACAGTGACTCAAAATGCAGGAGTGGAGGCAAAGTGGCCTCTCCAGTTGTGAAATGCCTCTTGCTGTTTTTATAGATCTCTCTCATTTAGGTCTGGTTAGAAACTTTTGAAATAGCACTTACTCTGCCCATGCTAAATTGAGACATTTTTGGTTTAGGAACTAATATCTCCATACATCCCAGCTCTAAGGTGCACATACAGGTTTCTCAGTACTACTGGAGCAGAGCAGAGAAGATCTGCTTGTCCACACAGGTTGACTGCACGTGTTCTCTCCCCTCACAGCTCCTGCCTGGGACCAAGCTCACGTGTGCACTGTCTTCACCCTTGGCTGAATGTACTCCATCAAAAGTCAAAGAAAGTGGATTTCTCCAGTAACGGGTGCCCTAGGTAAAATCAGGGATGGCAGCTCTCAGGAACATCCTTGTTGGCATCCAGGCAGTGCAAGCAAGGAATTCTTCAGAGCAATTGTAAAGGAGGAAGAAACTNTTTAGTATGTAGCACTTAGCAGGCAAGGTTTCCTTTGCTTTCCCTGAGATGGGAGCAGATCCACTGCCTGAAACACTTCCCTTCCATTCTCTCTAACTTCTGCAGAGGTCTCTCGCAACAAGTGTCTCTAAGAAATCTCTGAACTCTAATCCCAGGTTGAGGGTTATAGCAGTTCAGATCCAGCTGGCATCCTTGAGACATAGCTTGTATCTCCGACAGTCAGGCAAAGCCAAAGTTTTAAACACACATCCAAATTTCAGAGAATGAGTTCTGGACTTTCAGTATGGACCCAAGCATTGTGCCAGACTCTAGCAATTCCTAAATGGCGGCTGGTAGAGCCTGTGGTAGTAATTCCAAGAATTCATCATCTAGATGTTTTTCTCCTTCCCTGTTGTAATACTTTAAAGACACCAAAACTACATTATGGTCACTTCTTTATGGAGGAAATGGCCTCAAGCTGCTCCAGAAGAGGTTTAGATTGGATATTAGGAAAAATTTCTTCACCAAAAGGGTTGTCAAGCACTGAAACAGGCTGCCCAAGGAAGTAGCTGACTCACCATCCCTGGAGGTATTTAAAAGGCACTTAAGGACCTGGTTTAGTGGTGGACTTGGCAGTGTTAGGTTTACAGGTGGACTCGATAATCTTAAAGGTCTTTTCCAACCTAAATGATTCTGTGATTCTGTCATGCTGTGTTCAGGCACCACTGGGGAGGAGCTGCTCCACACAGCCATGAGGAAGACAGGATGGTCTTCTGAGTGGAAACAGCAGATGAGTGCTCACAGGGCAGCCTCCTATAAAGCTCACAGCAACGCTGTGGGTAGTCCTAGAGTCCTTGTTCCACCAAAACTTCGTGTCCTAAATGTCTTTTTTTCTGAGAAAATAGCAGAACAATGGCAGAGTGAAAGATCTAAGAGAAACCCTCTTTGGTGTTGAGCTCTCTGTGTTGGAAATATTGTATATCCCAATTAAATACAGCCAGGCTGTTTGAACTGCTGTGTTTTAGTAAGCAAGCAGCATATCACAGCAACACCTGAGGGTGCTGCTTTGATCACAGCCTGTCAGCATTTCCTCTGCGAACTTTATTAGAGGTTGGCTGCAAAAGATCTCTCTATGCTGAAATTTTAGTGCAAAGCCTGTGCCAGTCACCAGTTAAAAGAATCAGGAGGACAGAAGCTCATATAATAGTGTTGTACTGCTTTGTGGGATTTTTGATTCAAATTCTGAGGATTTTTTTCTTTTCTGAAAACTTTTTGGTTCTATATCATCTCCAAAGTGCATTAATCCTTACTGCATCCTGAAGAAGAAAATCAAACATCTGAATTATTAAGAGAGGTGCTTGAATGGCTGAAAAACTTCTCATCAAATTTTCATCCATTCATTTTGTACAGCTTTCAGGACACAAACGAAGCATTCCTCATCTTGTCTTCCTGCTGGACTCTGAGGTGGTTAAACCACATCGAAGCAGCACGAAAGACAACAAAGTGTCCCACCCTTCATTGTGAATAGGTAATATGCTCACAGCCCTGCTGAGCCGAATGCTTAAGCCCTTCATCTGCCTGCTTTGGAGCAAGGGCCTGGGACTGGGTCCCTCTGCTGGGTACCGTGACCAGTGGGTCTCACTGCCTGGGTCTCTCCCAGGCTCCCCTGCCAAAGTCGCTCTGCTTTGTGTGAGCTGATTAAATATTCAGAGCATGGGAGTGAAAAGGGCTCGGTGGCTTGGGGTAGGGGCGCTCATGCAGGAGGCCAGCTCCTAGTCCCCACACCAATGAATATTTAAGGACTTTGTACAAACTGGAAGAGTTTCAAAAGGAAACCTTGAAATCTGTATCTTGGCAGCCTGGGTGTTTAACAGAGAAGAATCTCGGGTTGGAGCCCCTTTTCAGTATTATGCAGGAGAAGGGATTTAGAAGTAAAACCCTGAGAAGTGCTTTGGCCACTATGGTCTTGTGGACACAGCTTCAGGGTTGGTGTGTGAGACCTGGCTTAGGTACTTAGCTGAGTGGAAGGAGTGATGTCCTTCCCACCCCAGATTAGCCACGTAGTGTGTCTCTGGCCAGCCAGTGTGGGCAGTGCTGTGCGTGCTTCTGTTCATGCTTTGCTGGCCTCCGAGCACTGTGATGCTGCCCAGGTGAGGTACAAGGAAAGCAAGGCACGTGCATTGCACAGGCTGTGGCAGGGAGCTAAAACTTCACCGTTGCAATACTGCTACCGCCAAGTCCCTCTGTGGCTTTTGCGTCGGGACTGTCACTTAGCAATGCCATTTTTCACCTGCCTGACAAGCATTTAGCTACTTCCTTTGACAACAGTGAGGCTGTGTGCTTGCTGCAGGTGAGGCACTGCCTGCTGAGAAGACAGTCTGAGTGGGTCCTCTCAGATTGGGATGGAAACACAGCGCTGGTCGGTTTGTCCTGCTGTGTTCTTGGTCTGTGCTTGCCCGTAGGAAAAGAGGAGACTAGAGAGAGCCCAGCATCTTCCATTGCTACAACACTCGTGGAAAGATGAAGGCATCTAATTGTAGATGTTTGGCCTCCTGTTTTGTGATCACAGCAACCTTCCTTATATATTTTTATAACTGCATAGGAAAAGGTAACTGTGTTATTATAGACTGAGTCAGTTTGTGTCCACACCTGTATCTATATAACCTACACATACAAGTGACATGTACATACAAGTGCATACATACATCTGTATCAAAAAACACAGCCTGGAAGCGATCATGGCTGGACACTAACAAAGCAGTCCTCCCCAGCTCCCCACCAAACGTTGCCATAGCTTATCCTATCACTTCAGCAATCGAACAACCAGTTCATTATGGATGAAACCTCAGTCTGGATTCAGGGAAACGCTTACAGATGTGCTTACCTTTCCATGACTGAAATTCCACCTCTTTTTAGTAACATGCTTGATTTCGGCATCAAAATGCTGCTGAGCCAGGACTCCCTGGACCTGCTGGTCCTTCTCTGAAGCAGCCTGGGCACATCAGCGCTACTTGCAGGTTATTGGCTTTTTTGTGGAGTTTGATGAAAAGCGGACTAGTTATTCTGTGTCAGATTTTGTGCTGGGGAAGACAGAGCCAGCACGGACTGAATAAAGGCCCCAGAGGGGTCCCCGTGTCCTGCCACCAGAGCTGCAGCACCCTGCCCGTGGTGCTCACCCTTCGGGCCGTGCTCCCTCCGCAGCCAGGCCATGGATCGGCCAGAGCTACACGTGGGCCCCTGAGAGCCCCGGGGGCTGCACTCGTGTCCTGCACCCCAGCTGAGGGGCCTGGCCTTGGGGCCTTCCCGTGGGGCTGCTGCTCCCCCCTCCAGGGGAGCGTCCTCATCTGCTTTCACGCTGTCTGCCAGGTCACAATCTCAATGTGAGGAACCGCCCCAGCTTTCGAGTGAAACTGGACCCCACGCTCCCGGTGAAGGTGACCAGATGTCATGGTTTCACCAGCAGCACCGGCCCTGGGAGGGGACCCGTCAAGCCACCAAAAGGCCCTGCTCTGCCAGTCCCCCCTGTGCAGATGGCCAGCCCTGGGTGGGGACCCATCAAGCCACCAAAAGGCTCTGCCAGTCCCCCCTGTGCAGATGGCCACCTTGGAAACCTCACCCCAGCACCGTCGTGTGGGAGGTGCCGATCGGTCAAACCTGCTGCCGTCACCAAAAGACAAAACCTCTAGCAAGCCATGGGGCTGGCGATAAAAGGGAACGGGCGCGGGAGAGGCCCTGCGGAGGCCCCTCAGGAACAATGGCAATCCTTTCGGGAGCCGGCGGCGGACGGCTGGACAAAGCCGCACTCTGCCCCCACACTCCAGCTGCTGCCTCAGCACAGAACGGGGTTTGGGGGGGGGGTGCAAATTCGGTTTCTTTCATCTGAATCCTCTTAGGAGGTGTGAACGCGGAGAGTGGGCACACACCGCATGTGTCGCGCTCCCTCCCTCCACCATCGATGGGCGCAGCCTTGAGGGCCAGGCAGAATTCATTGCGTGTTTATTTCATTTTATAGGAACGAGGTGCTTTCTGTGGTGGCAGCAGAGCGGGGAAACAGGCAGCAGAGGGGCACAGAGAGTATCATCCTGAGAAACCGTGCCGCCCCGCGCTGTTTTGCCTGGAAGAGGCTGAACTTCTCATGTTCTGAAAAGCCAGATGAGCAGCACAAGTCATTAGTCACCCAGGTATTTACAGTGTTTTTCCTATTTCCTTTCTCCCATGGCCTCTGTGGTCAGCAGTATAAAATTCCTAGGCACTCCCACCTAAACACAAGTTTCCTGTTTATGCTCTCAGTGGCTTTTATGTTTAGCTGTTAAAACTCGTTGTCTAAAGTACCATAAAACAATATGAACAGCAACTGCAGGTGAGCAATGGGGGAAAAAAAAAAAGCACAGCCGTGATCAGGCTGCGCGGAGGTTGGTCTGGACGGGGAAGCAGGGCTGGGGGGAACAAAGGAACAAAGATCGCCAGCAACCAGCCTGCTGCCCCAGCGCTGCCGGACGTGTCGGCACCGCCGCCTCTCAGCCAAAGAGCTGGGGTGGCTGAGATTCCTCGTCACAAATCAGCTGAAAGCACCTGATATTAAAAATTAAATGTGTCAATGGGTAGTATAAGTTAATCAAGGTTTGTGCTATTAAATAATGAGTTATGACACTTATTTTAAGGCTTTTCATTACAGTAACTGCTCATTCTGCTCCTGTTTGGTCTCTGTCAGCATTTATACTATGTAAGTTCCTCTTTTAATGTCAGTAACATCTGCTTCATCCTGAAACCTAGGATAAAAGTTGTCGGCAAGAACAATGCAGAGGTTCTCTGGAGCTGCAGGAAGGGAGAAGCTCCAGCTGATCATCAAACTTTTCCCTCGAGCCACTGCAAATTTCTGCTGTGCCACAGGCTTTTGTATGCCTTGGTCAGATTGCATAAACATTTTCAAGTCATGCTAACATCAAAAACATCCAATTTAAGACATTCTGCTGTGATCACATGAGGTCAAAACTGATGAACACACAAAACCTGTGAGCAGTCACAGATTTAGATAGCTCTTCCCAGAGCCTTTAGGTAACTTTATATCTATATCTACATCTATACTATATCTATGAAACAAGTTGATATTATACGTTGATCAAATCATTTTTATCCCCCCTCAAATATGCCAACTGTTCGATATAACATTCTCATTGGCTTTTATTACAATAGAAATAAAAATGAATAATCATAAAAATAAACCTTAACCTACCACAAAATTCATAATTAAAACTCACATGATTTCTGTGACAGACTTTTATTCACAACAGTGTGATGTAAGGGCCTTTGACAATATTGTCTTTGAATTTTTAGTTCATTTGGTTTAGCCAGAGACTTACAGCTATTAAAACATAGTTTTGTATATTTAATTATATCATACATGATGTCATTTTTTACTACAGATGCCCTTGACATTTAATTTATTTCAGTCAGTAATTAATAAAGAATAATTAAGCTTTCACTACTATAACTGCTTTTCATGATCCTTGTATCCTGTAGAGCAAGATACAGCAGCAGCAGCAGCAGCAGGAAAGTTTATGTTTCAGATACTCAGATTTATCTGCTTTCAGGTTATACGTCAGTAATATTACAGAGTTTCTGTATATGAAGAAAGGACTGGGAGTATTCCCTTCCAGAGATTAGCAGAAGTGAAGAATAGATCCACTGTGTTAAAAATCACAGCATACATAGGGAGACTATTTTATGTGTATATATTATATATAAATACTGTTATCTATTTATTACATATATTAATATGTGTATTTTCAGGGAGACTAAAAGGGTTCTAAAATGGGTAGAAGGGCTTCATATGCAATGTATGTAGCATCTTTTAGACAGCTCTTTTTGTACTCACAACTCTCTCACGAGTGATTTGTCACTTCACAAACATTTTTTTTAAATAGTTATTGAACATAGATGGTCTTATTCCATCATTAGATTTTCTGTGTATGACGCGCAGCAGAGCACTGGCCACTGTTCCTTTGTTCATGTTGAAGGTTTGATTTTTTATTATTCTAAGCCTAAAATTCAGGCCCTTCAGCAGCCACCCCATAGGAATGGTGTGCTACCTGAAGTGTGGTGTAGACCGAATATATGTGTTTGTTCATGGAGTGCACCCGGTGGACTCCTGGAGCATGTTTTCAAGCATGTGTTTCATCTGAAAGGCATTGGTTCATCTCTTCCAGATCTGCTCCACAAGTCACAAGGAAGTTCAGGAAGCAGGGACAACTGGCTTTGGAAGCTGGCTTCTGGTCCAAACAGAGACACTGATGCAGATGCACCCGTGTTCAAGTTTGGACTTCACTGTCACAGTTCCTTTGGATCTTCCATTTAGGTGCACAGAATTCACAACAGCATGTTTCCAAATATCATCTCTTGATAACCTGTTTGTAGCCCTGATTAAATGAGCTCCTTCCCCATCTTCCCTGCAGCAGTTTACATACACTCCTCCTGCTCCCCAGCTGACATCGCTCTCTCCCACTGCGGAGGGGGAAGAAATCTATTTGAAAGCACCTCAGGCCTGGCCATCAATGGAAGATGAATGCAGTCTGCAGACCAATCTAATTTGTAGATAAGAGTAAGCATTACAATAAGAGAGAGATGAAAAAAAAAAAAGAGAGGGGAAATCTTTGAAAAAGGGAGCAAGAAGAAAATATTTTAATGTAGTCTTGATTCAGCAAATCTCTTTGGTTTCATGGTCAACGTCCCAGAGAAGCCGGCAGCACCTGGACCCTGTGTAGGCAGAAGGTAGACGGGAAATGACTCACTGGTGCAGGAATACAGAGGGGAAGCCACTGAGCATCGGCTGTGGGAACTTTTGAAGGGAAAAGAAAGTGTCTCAGCTCACAGAAAGTTACAAACCTTCATGCTTTTTGCAATGTGCACATCCAACCAACCACACCATTCTACGAGCAGCTAAGTATGAAGGGAAAAAACTACTTTAAGAATACCAATCTGAGACCTATATTTAATTCTACAAGCAATAAAGCTTTTGCCTGTGCTGAGGCAAAAGCAGACCTTGCAGAGTGGGATCTTTGCCTTGCTGCTGGTTCTCAAGTGAAAGCAAGCAGGAGTTTCCAGCAGAGTGCATTTTGTTTCTTCTACAAGTTACAGGGCTGCTACACAGTGAGTGAGGACCCTTCTTGTGGCTGTCTTCCACCATCACCAGAGACGATATATGAGTATGTCCTTCACTTCTCAGTCTCTCAGAAAGTATGACCTTCTGTTTCTCCTCTCACAGAAGTTCTACTGCCAATAAAAATATAAAACAGGTGTAGCAAATTTGTTTCTTTGTCAGGCCACTCAACAGCTGTGTTCCTGAAAGCCAGAGGGCTCTCGCAGCCCTGGAAGAGGCGGGCGGTCTCCAAGCTGGCAGTGCAGAGGGGTGAGTTAGGGCAGAGAAAGACACCGCGGGCTTGCTTCCCAAGGGCTCACACAAGCGTCAGTGATGGGGATCCTGTTCCCCATGGTGGTGTTGCTGCTCGTGCAGGTAGGGCTGTGTCCGCCAAGCTGCAGCTCCAGAGCAGAATTATCTCCAGTCACTTGAGGCTGCCGCAGCAGTGCCCCGCCTAGGTGACATTGTCCCTGCTGTGGCCGTGCTCCCCACCTGTGCCACCCAGATTTCTAGGAGCACCTCTTGCCAGTCTCTGCACTGCAAGGGGCTGCGCTGCTCTGTGCAGCAGGCAGGGTAGAGGGAGAGCAGCGTCTTCTCTCTGGCCCGTATTCCCCGTCAGGCTGGAGGTCACCCCAGGTGAGAGGTTTGTGTGGGTGGGCAGGAAGGAGGTCAGGGGCAACTCATAAGCAGCAGCCCAGCTGCTGAGACAGCCCCTGCACCCACGGAGGGGAAGCTGTTTCCCCCGTGCCCAGGCATCTTTATAAAGAGAGTATTCATCCGCTTCCTCCCTGCACTGCATGATAATCCACAGCAACTCGAGAGATTTCCTCTCTTTTTTCTCACTCACCACAGAGTGGCTCCTCACAGCACCACAGTTGGAAATTCAACTTTAAAAGAAAAAAAATAGTGTTCCACTGACATTCAAGAATGGAATACCAACGTGGGGCTGGCCACAAATCTGATCTTCCCAGGAGATCCTTGGGCTGGGCTGATTTTTAACTGCAAAAAGGAAAATGAGTAACTATGTGTTCCCTGCTCAGGTAGACACACTACTCCTATCCCCCTGGATTTCACCCATCTCATATTAAAAAGGAAAACAGAATTTCTACTATTTGCTGTGATTATGGCGATGATTTTTGCATTTTAACTCAACTAATATCACGGGTGGTCCAGCTCGTACATGAAGCTTGACTTGTTCTACCCCTGAGCTACAGCTGGGTGGATCTTCTGTAATGAGACATGAAGCCAGGTGGACACAGATATGGATCCCAGGCCAAGTTTGACTCAAGTTTGAAGAGAGTCACAAGCCTTTCAGCAGACGTGGACCAATTTCTGCTTCCAGGTGGGAGTCAGACAAAACTCTGGCTTTGTCTGTTTTTCTGAGAATCCCAAAACAAAGCACAGCTCAGCAGTTTGAGAGAAGTTTGGCTCTGTCCTTATGAATTTAATAGGGAACAAAGCCATGCAAACCAAAACTGCACAAAACAGCTTCAAGAACCCCTGAAGCTAGGACTGCTGAAATTAATTTACTGTCCCAGATTGCTTCCCTAGTGTAAGTACACAGTGATTTCTGCCGGCCGGCTCCCATGAAGTCAATAGGAGTTTTGTAACACATTCCATTGGTACAGTCACTTTCTATTATCCATGGGTGGCTTCTTCATTGGCAGATAAGCTGCATCCGGGGCCTGAGCCAGCTGAGCTGGCTCTGTGCAGCTCAGTCAAGCCAGGGCTCTTAGCTCAGTCCTGGCCCTGCACACCTCTGGGTGACCATGGAGCAGTCACTTGGGCTGGCTGCTTTGCTCTGCTGTGAAGCTGAGAGAAGTTTTCAGGGAATTGGGAAGGGGGAAGTGAGGAAAGCAGTAACAAGGCTGGGAATGGATAGTTATAAGCCTTTGAAAAACTCAGATGTGAGATGTGTACGTTGAGAATTCACTCTTCACTCAGTTTGCTATTGGCTGCATTTTATTTTAATTTGGAAGGAAAAGATCTCAAAGGTGCAAATTCTTCTTGGTGCAATTGAGCCCAAAGGCACAGGAGTGGTATTGCAGAGCTGTACCTCCCTGTGAGCACCAGCCAGCCTCATCCTGCCTGGGGAGGATGCTCCCCGCTGTCATGCCCGCAGGCAGACATTGCACCACTCCTCCACCCGTGGCTGGGTGTTGGCAGGGAGCAGCCACAGACTCAAATCCTGCGTGGTCCTTGCCTGCAGCCCACCCTTCCAGGCAATGTTCAGCCACTGATGCTGCCAGCACAGCTCCATGTACAGCCTCGGCCAACTTTCTTTACTTCTGCCGGAGGTCACCACCCAGATCTGCTGGCCTGGGATTTTGGCTGTCTCGCCCATGTTCCTAGCTTTACATAAATACAGCAACTTCAGGTCTGATCTATCACTTGCAATTCAGGCACCTCCGGAGTAAAGAATTGATCCAAAAGGGATGAAACTTGCTCCAATGAGCAATTTCTACTTAATTTCTTTCTGGTGAGGAGGGGAGGGAGAAAATGAAATGCAAAAACCACCTGTTTCTCAAGATCACACTGGTGCTAAACAGCTCTGGTGTATACATTCCCACCTTTACGCAGGACACCGCATACACTACATATATACATCTATACACATAGACATACATTGCATGGCAAGTCATCTGTGGGATGGTGTCTTGGAGCTCTGTCAGGTCAAGGAGGAATGAACTAAGCAGATTTTGGGGGCAATGCAGAGAAGAGGTTTTATTGATAGAAAATCCAAAGGAAGGAGTGTTAATAAATACTTGGAGTGTATACAGTGAAAGATAAAAGCACAGAAGAAAGAGTAGCTCAACCTGTCAAAAACATATGAAATAAATCCATTTGATCAACAGTCTTTGTTTCCAAGCAATGAAACTGTGTTCCTGGAGCTCTGCACCTCCTAGCCTCAAGTCCCCTTGTTTTCAGTGAGTCTGTGTGGCAAGGGAGCTGTCTGTAGCAGCACAGCAGGGATGTATCTTTCACGACCATAACAAGCAGCCTTACCCCAGTCCACCAACAATACCAGTAAAATATTTTTTTCCCTCAGGACTTTTTTATCACATAAGGTTTCACAAAAGTGCATAACTGCTCTAAAAGATATCAACCCACTAGTAGGCAGTTTTCAAACGAGATGAACACCCAAAATTGCCAGGGCTAGGACACCTCTTGTGCTATATTTCACTAAGCGTAGAGAAGCCCTGAATTGTTCCCCACTGAACTCGGAGCTGAAATGCTGGCTCTTTGCAGAGGTCCATTTTAGGGCCTGATCTGGCACTTTCTGTCTCTCAGTGATGGGCAGCTGCTGACACTGGCTCCTTCTCAAAATAAACTGTGTGGTGAGAGAGAAAGTCCGTTCCAGTTAGTTCAAAACAGAAAGAACAAACTGCCCTCACCAGTGATCTGCAGATCCCTTTGGTTCCTCCAGGTGCCACTGAAAGCAGCTCTCTCCTCCCAGCACTGTGGGGTTTTGCACTCTCACGGCTGTCACCCTTGAGCTGTGTGGGTGCTGGAGAAAGGGTTGGGACATGCCCTACAGTCAGGCACCCACTGGTAGGAGTGAGCCTCATAAGGGCTTTCTTCTCAAGGCTTCACAAAGTTGCAAGAAACTTCAGCAGAAATTCTGAAATTACCTGCGAGGAGCACATTCCTGATCAAAAATACCCAGGAGAAGACAGAGAAGGTGGCTTGGGGCTCTGTAGCAATTTCACCAACTGGGAACGTGTTCTGCAAAGTGCTACTGAGCTACAGTGCTCTTCTGCTTTCTGTGCTGGGGTGCAGGGACACCAAACCCTAAGAACAAGGCTGAGCCAAAAGTGTCCCCAAATCACAGCAGAAAACATCATCCCAAGAAAACTACTCCAAACGGAATGGTCACACAACACAAAGCTGTCAATCCTGAGTAACCACATGGCCGCAAGTGCATGACTGATGTCAGATTTTTTTGAAGAGAAAGACTTAAATTGCCTCAAGCTGAAAACTACATTAAGGGTGAGAGAACAGACAAAACCCCTGCTCTCTTCTCCCAAGCAGGTCGCTCCTTGATATGTGGCTCCCAAAGCATCGAGAACAAGAGGCTGCACAAGCGACAATCAGCTCAAGGTTTGTGGGATGAGAGGAAAAAAAGCCTCAGACAGATACTGCTGGAGATTTGGCAGTGCCTCATATCAAGCAGAGTGAAAATTTCAGAGATCAGCAGTTTGGTCTAAACCCACTGTTTTGCATGTGGGTTTTACAAACCCAAGCTTGTACAACAGATGTCACAAAATGTCCCCAGACATGTCTAAGAGACAATCCACAGGCAGCTCCCACCTTCCTACGCATTTTATGGATTTAATCCATAATCCAAGAGTTTGATCTCAGGCATGTAAATGTTTGAACTAAATGCTTGATTTGGACCTGGCTCCCCATCCTGTCTTATTTCTGCTTGGGTTTGTTGGGAATACAAACCTTCAGACTGTGGATGTGTCATCTATTTTGTTTCTGCTGACTTTGGCATGTGAACATATCCTGCTTGTAAAGACGACAAGGCTGGCCCCCGCTGTGGCCAGCTGGATGTATCTCATAAGGGACTACCTCCTGTTGGAGTAAATTGTTTTTTTTCTCAAACAGAACCCAGGAGACTTCTACAATAAATGGCCCGAAATATTGGAATGCCTGAAATCTCAAAGAAAACAGGTTGTCAGAGCACTACATGTTGTGTCTGGGGAACGGTGGCCTGCTGAATTAGCCCTCTCTAATTATGGAGGATCCAAAACTTTGTACTGCAGGTTCATACTAATTATTAGGAATAAATTTCACAAACCCCACGAAATGTAAATAGAATAAAATAAACTGTCTGCTATTTTGTATGCGTGGATCTGCTGCAAGGTGCTGGATCTGCACAGATGCATTGCAGAGTAAAGTGCACCCTGGGAACTGGAGAACTGTTGCTTTGGGCATGGTAAATGATACACACATCTGAGCAGTTCTGCACAATCCTCTGTGCCTGGAGATTGCGATGGCCATGCTGAATACATTTATTAGTGTTCTTTCTAAATGCACAGTTATTGTTTTATCTTAACAAACCCCACTGCTGCGCATTCCACACCTCTGCCCATAAGGTTGTGTCCCTGCGTTCTGGGGGACACAGCCCTGCTCTGAATGAGGTTTTGAGGAGGCAGTAGTGCAGTCATTTCACATGAGAAGGGGGGACAGGCCACTTCAGCCCAGGGAGAAGTGGGAAAAGCCTAAAGCTCTGGTACAGTGAGGTACTGCTTGTTCTCAAAAGACTCATATTCATGGAGGGAACCTTCATGATCATCTCAGGGGGTGTAACCCAGCTGGCAGGTACTGCCCAAAACCCCACAGAGGCACATGGGGCAGGAGCAGCTACCCAGCAGTGCATCCCTGACCATGTCACAGCACTAGTTAGGCCTGTCCTACATGAATTTATGGGGCGCTGAAAGTGAAGAAAGCTGTTCTGCCTTGGTGTGACTTCCAGGCATCTGGAAAGGGAGCTGTTGTAGCTGCTGTAGCATAGATCTACACCATAGCTTCCTGTGCCTTAACCTTCCTGAGTCAAAGTTACCAAATCAACAAAGCAGTCAATATTTTCACATGTTCTCCTCTTTCAATTTTTTTGTACTAGACACAAAATGTACTTGATCCCCAAGGATAATGGCCTGGAGAAGAGGCAGATGCTTAAGCCCATGTGCATATCACCCCCATCATCACTCTGTTGTATCGTGGCTGTATTACCAGTTAGAGGAGCTCAAGGAAGGCCTGAAAGAGTACAAAGGATCCAGATGAAATTTTACTTACCACATATTTGAATAATTATTTCTACAGCAACATGATTCACTTTTCATTCTTTCTAAATTCCTCCATGATGTACTCCTAGGAGTCCACTATCTGTTCCAAAAGCTGTTGTATCCTCTTTCTAATGAGTATCAGATGCATCCTTGTAATTTGGACCAGCTCATTCAAGTTCAGGCTGCTGCAGCCCAACTCTTAGAAATATTTTCTACATTCATTTGGGAAGAAAATGACACTGAAATCAAAAGCACAAAAAGAACTGGGCCCAGTGGTCCAGTGCTGTGTTTGGAATAAGATGCTATTCAACTGAAAAGCAGACAAACAGAACCCTAAATGGTTTTGTTTGATGTTAAGTGAGAAGGTACCTGCCAGAGTCACATAAATTTCAACATGCTTCAGCACACTGAACTGGTCCCGCCACTTTCTAATCTGCTAGATCCTCCCTCCTCTCATTTTTTGGAGTGGAGGGGGTCAGTCCTGTAGGCTGGGATCCTGGAAGCCCAGACACATCTGAAAACAAACAAGCCTTTCTTATCTGCCATTTTGCCTCTAAATTCCCCTTCTGCATTGAAGACCCTTTGTGAATACAGACATATGTTTTTAAAGAGACACAGTTTTGTCTTGTTGATCGCAATGTAATTAGAAAGCTATTTGGCACAATACAGGAGCTTCTGTACTAATTTGGCACTATCTCATCCTGCTACTGGCAGCATTGGTTTTTGCTCCCTGTTGGCGATTCTCCTAGATGTCTTGCGGCTCCTGGAAACATCAGCCATGCCTATTCAGGGAATAAGTCTGGCAAGATGCTGACACCTTGTGCAGTGCATCCAGCAGCAGTGTGGCTGTGTGATGTTGGCTCACTGTCAGACTCCACCGCTGTATCTTCTGCTGGGGTATGGCATTGTAGAGACAGGTGCATGGTTGGCATTATGAAAGCCAGCATGACATTTCCCATTGACTCAGCTTCAGTTACAGGGTTTTATCTGAGTTGTGCTTCAAAAGGGGGTCCTATGTCAATTCCTCATTGGCTTTTTGCTGAAGACCTTAAAGGTGAAAGCAAGCATTTTCCCCTTGGTCCTCACTTGCTTAAATAGGAAAGGACACATCCAGCTCCTGATTTATGATGTTTAAGATTTCAGAGGTCTCAGATAACCTTCTTGATGATCCATTGGGACATGGGTGCCTCTAATCTAACACACTGTCTCCAGCATTCTCCTGTCACTTACATCAGTAATGAGAAAACATGTATTGCTGGTTCCTGTGTGGCAATCCTGGAAGAGAAGAGCTCATAACCTTTACCTAAGAATGTTCTTATCATGGTAGCTTGGCCAATGACTACTTTCTTCCTGCTATTTGATATTTTAGCTATCCCACTAAATTAGAAATTCCATGCCCTCCAAGTGAACACACATTCAGAACATGAAATAATCCAGCATGGTGAAGCCTTCACCTGCTCCTCTGCAGGACTGAGCCCTCCTTCTTGGGGCTACTGATCTTCATTCTCAGCAGTCCTTTGAAATCCAGCCTCCCTTGTTGTTCGCTAGGTTATTTGAGCTTCTTCCAAAGCCTGTTCACTGCCTCCTTCTGAGAATTTTACAAAAGGGAGATGTAGAGCTACCTTCTCTTTCCTAGCACTTTCCTCTGCTTTCTCTGTCTCCCCAGGGTGTGAGCAGCTACTCATACCTCCTCGTGTTGGAGAAGGTTGAAACACTCCTCACAGCTGCCATCACCTCTAGGAGCTATTCTCAGTATTGCTGACACCAACCACTCACATATCATGGCCTATCAAGCCAAACAGGTGCAGATTTCATCAGGTTTTTTATTTTTGCTTTTCTGAAACTTCAGGAGTCAAATTTTCAAGTTGGTTTCTACAGGTATGGAAGCAAACAGTTCACTTCCTCCTTTTAATGAAAACTTTGATTTTCACACAGTGTTACCACCACTGGGAAAGACCACAACAAACACCACTGGGATGAGGTTCATAATGAGGAGGGTCACACAGCAGAGTACACCTTCTAGTGTCCCCTAGCTTGAATTGAACCCAACCCATCACACCAGGCCAGGCCGGTGCTGCCTCCAAGAGAAAACATTTTTGTTCCTAACGTCGTTTGCAGCCACTCTAAGTAACGCAGCTTCAAACACTACTTGGGAAAAAGGCTGCTGCTTTTCTAATCCTGCAAAATTCAGTAAAAACTTTCATCAGAGAATTCTACAGGTTTGCTCTACTCTACTTATTCATGGTTCTTTTTATCTGCTTTAAACATGGTGCCTTGTAAATGCAAGTGCCCCTTTTTCCTTGTTTTCTGGGACAGGCAGAACAAGAACATCTGACTGGCAAAGATGTTGATCCTCGGTGCTCATGAAAATGTGGGAGGAATTAGGTCCTTCCTGCAGATTTGACTGCTTTCTCCAGAACCTAAGCTTTCATTTAAAAAGCTAATGAAGTGTTTAGCCCTTCTGGTTGCAAAGATAACCATGCTTCACTTTGCGTTTTGCAGAGGTTATCTTGTTGCGTCAAAACCAGGGAAACAGCAACTAAACCATGGAGTTATGAGCTTCCTCTATTTATCTTAAAAGGGAGCTAACCGTAAAATGATGCATCAGGGGTGTTGCTGCAGACAAATAAAAACTTTGCCGATGAATAGCCATCTGAGAGGTTGATCCAGCCTGGATAGGGGTTCCTGTGTGGTTCTGCCACCTCCTGCCTCCTCTCTTCCTCTCCTCCCCTCTCCCCATTGCTCACTGGCATTGCTCTCCTCCAGATCACCCCTCAGCCCTTCCTTGCATCGTTGCTTCACAAGTCCTGACTGACACCGTTTCGATTTTCCATACAGGTTTACGAACACAGATCATAAGTATGACGGTAATTAATAAATATGAGAGGCCATGATCCTGGTTGGAAAATTTCAGAGGGGGAAACTTTGGCAGAAGCAATTGGAAATATCCTGAAAAGGAGCAGCAGGGCCAATGCTAACGAGGAGTCTGAGTGCTCAGACACCCCTTATGCCAACCCAAATCTTTCCAGGCTCCCAACTTCTGGTGCATTGCCAGAGGGACCGGCCAGCTCCTAGATGCAAGTGACCAACTTCATCAGTAGGCTCGCCTACTCACTTGGGAAACGTGAATTTTTCAAATATGCCTTTATCAAGTCCACATTTTACATGTGGTATCTGAAGTCACATACCATAATGAGACTGATGAGCCCCCCCTCTGTGTGCACATGTGGCTACACGTGCAGCCACATCTGCGCACCAGGGTAGGTACATCCTTATTCTCTTCTTAATGCATCCCCCCTACTTCAGCATCTCAGGCACATTTTTTTTTGCTTCTGCTGCTCAGTATCTTCACTGAGCTGTTCACAATAATGCTCAGTTCTTTTTCCCAGAGATTATAGTTAATTCAGAAACCATCAGTGTGTCAGAGTAGTTTAAATTATTTCTTTCAAATGCATTACCTTTTAGTTCAAGTTCATCTGCCATCAAGTTAGGACAACCACTGGTGGTATTAGAGTTGTCTGGTGTTTCAAACAATCCTTTGCAGCTTTTCCTTTCTGATCAAGCTTTTATCAGCAGCATATTTTGACACTCCATTGTTCACCTAATTCTTAGTGTTATTAGGAAATGCAGTACTTAGCGAATCCACTGAAACTATGATCACAGTCTTAAGACATGGGAAATAATTCTAAAAGTCTCTAAATAACCTAATGAATACATTCCTTGTCTGAAAGTCCGTATTTGTCTCCTATCTGTTGTAAGCAGATCCTCACAGGAACTGAAGGAAGTCAGTGTAATGTATGTACAACATAGTCACCCACACAGGGATAGATAAAAAATAGTCCTTATACACATCCTCAGGGCACTTCACTCTTAATATTTTTCAGCCTCGGGCTTCAGACATTTATTCCCACTGCCAGCTTGTCTCTTCAGCAGTTGTTAATCCAGGACAAGATTTTACCTCACCTTCTTGTTACCAGACTTCTTTCAGAGTCTCATGGGCAGAATCCTATTGAAAGCTTTTCAACACTCTAAATAAATTATATCCATCATCTTGCCTTAATGTACTGGGTTTTAACTCAGAGAATTCTAGTTTAGGAGAAGCGTAATTTACTTCTATGTGTGTCACGCCAATATGTCCTTATCAAATTATAAAGATTCTTGTTCTTTGTTACTCTAATGATTTTCTCAATTTTCTATGCACTGAAGTATTTGATGCAAAAATTATCCTTGGCTCCTCTTTTAAATGTGGGCTCTATATTGAGCGCTTCTGCTTGTATCAGTGCCTCAGCTCCTGTTTCGTGTGAGGGAAAATTCTATCAGCTTTTTTATCGCAAGCTACCTTCAGATATTACAGTAACCTGGTCAGCTCTTGGAACCGACTGCAGCGGAGAAAGCAGCATAGCTTGAAATAAGAGCTTTCAACATTTTATTTTTAAAGATAATTTATGGATAACTATCTTACTACAAATGTCCTCCACGGTTTTAACAAATCTTGTTACAATAATTCACTGGGTGTTATGCACAAGCTGCTGTGGCACAGTTGTTTTTGTGAATGGCTTTATTGGGAGTATTATTGCAAACTGAGAAAAACAAAAGCTCTGTGGGAACTTCAACTCTACCAGCTAGCCTACTGTACTTAGCTATGAGGACTATTATCAACCCAGTTACAGAAACAGTTACTTGAATAATGAATGAGCTATTACTGCATGCTGTAGGCTGTGAGACTTAAAAAGAAAAGCTGCAAGTATTCACTCAGAGCAGTGAAGGAAAAATAAGGAAAAAGGAAGTCTGGCATTTCCTTTTGTCAAATATTTAATTTGTCTTTCAGTTAGTTTCAGAAAGGTATTGATCAAGATCTGAAGACAGTGATCTTCTTCCCAAAGGCTGTGAAAACCAATCTGTACAAGAAACTTCACTTTTGGGAGGCTGGAATATAAATTAGCCCTTGGACACAAAACTCCTAATTTTTTCTTCCCTGCAGAAATGGAGCCTCTTCCCTCTTCCTCGCTTTTATCCCACACAACACAAAGCAATTTTTTTATCACACCTCCAGGAATGCCACAGCCAGGCACTGCTAAGGCAATTGCCAGGGAGTCCTGACCCCCACCTGGGGTCTGAGTTCCCACCGCCTAGAAGGATGCCTGACGGCACCGCAGTGCCATGGCTGGCTCTGGCCAGAGAAAAGGGTGCAGAGAACCCAGAGTTATCCTGAGCCTCAGGTGCTCCCTCCTGGCCATGTCCGTTCTATTCTGGTTGCTCTTTCCTCAGAGGGATCACACTGACCATCCTGGTTCTATTTCTGGAGCTGCCATACTTATTACTTAGTTCCAGAAACTTCTCCATGTGCAGTTTACGAAAGAGGAGCAATGTAGGCTGCACCATTTCCCACCACGCACAAATGAACTCTCTCTGGAAGGTGCTGGACACTGGTGTGTCCACCCCCCAGGAGACATGGATGCTTGTGTGTCTTGTGCAGAAGGAAAGCACGAACTCAGGGGGGCAAAAGCCCCCTGCCCCAGCCATTGCCCAGAAGCAGGGGGGTCACAGGAGAGGAAGACCTGCATCAGCTCAGCTCACAGCCTGATCTACAGGAGGAACATGAAGGAAGTCTCCTACCTTGTGGCCTGTAACCTTCTCCAGGGCTCCTCTGCTGCTCGAACAGTTCTGCTTTGTGCAAAAGTTTTAAATCATCATGGGGACAGTGTGAGAAGGACCCCTGGTGAGATACCTTCCTGAGACTTTAGTCCCATTGCTCTTTCAATGCAAGAAGCTGAGAGTCCCCTTGAGTACTTTATGGCCACCTCTTTGGGCATTTCTGTGAGGTCTGGTCACTTCAGAAGGAGAAAGGATTTAGAGCTGGTTCTGCCATGTCCCAGACAAAGGCCAAGGTGAGGCAGAAGATGAAGGAGGATGAAATGACACCTCCCCCTCTGGCTCCATCCTTTCTTCCTTCTCCCTACCTTCTTGCCAAAAAAAAGAAAGAAATGACGTGCAACTATTTGAGTGCCTCAAGCTGAACTCTCAAATAGTTTCAGGACATTCAAAACCACATTTTTGTGTAAATTTCCTCTTCCTACAAAGATTTCACCAGCTTCTCTCTCACTTTAGGTTTTCTTTTCTGACTGGTTATGGTGCATTTAGAGCTCAGCAATGAGTCCACCGTTAACACTGCTCAGCCTTGGGTTTATTGCGAGCAACTTTCCTCCTCTGCAGGGCTGCACATGAACTGTCTTGAGATATTTCAAGCTCCTTGCAATCTCATTTGCACCTTGCCTGCCTTTTACTTTTTGCGATCTCTGCAATCGTCCCTTTTTCTAGAACAGTATTTTGATTTAAACCAACAGTTAAACTTTTTGCCCAGGTGAAAGTTAACCATTTACTCCCACTTGTTATTTTTGATTAGGCTGAATTCACACACACCAGTTTTGCACTGATAAAACTGTCAGCTAGGAAGAAAATTCCTAATTTGTCCCTTCCCTACCCACACGTCAGTAAACTACCCTGTTCACTTCCTTATAAATTCACTGAATTGCTTGAAGGTAGCCTCTTGCCAACACAGTGGAAAAAAACTTATTTTTTCTAAGGTTTTTTTCTTATTATTATTTTTAAGACTACTTTTGCTGCAAAGACAAGCTACAATCATTTCATATTTTCAGTATTTTTTAATATGAGACTATTTATATTTCTTCTTATGGATAGAAAAAGGAGGGATTTCAGTTTTCTAAAGGATACCTGGATGTCTCCAACAACCTGTTCAATCTTTCTGCTTAGCCATCTGCCAGAGGGAGCTGCAGGAGCCCAGCCCTGGGCTGTGTGACTCTGTCAGATACAGTGCCTACTCTTCTCACAGAGGGAATCACCCTGCCATGTCCCAGGGCCAACACGAGCTTCCTATTGGTACCCCCATAGCTCACTCATGTGATGAGGCTGAGATAAACAGTCACCAAAAGGATGTGTTAGAGCAACTCCCCATCAGATGAAATGTGCCACAGAGAGCCCAGGAGCTGCATTGCACATCACTGGGAAGACCTCATTGCTTTGAAACTCCTGGCTTTAATACACATCTTCAATGTTTTCGCTTGCCGGGTTTTTTTTCTCCCGTCTCAACTCATCTTGCCACCCAGAAAAGAATCCAGAGTTTGTACAGTGACACAAAAATCATTTGAAGTAAGACTAGATTAATTTCTATGTTGCAGTCATTCCAAGAAACAGCATAGCTAATATGATGCCTGAGGGTAAAACATATTTAGACTGCTTTCATATTTTAATGAAAAGTATATTCCACTGAGTATTAACACTAAACAACATTACCTAGAGATATGTTAATAACAGTTTTGTAGCTTACTGGAAGATTAAGGTTTGACAATTCCCACAGAAGCACAGCATTCTATGTAAATTCCTCTTAAACCTTCACAACAGTACTACAGAACTGATAATTTATTTATTTTGAAAATGTCAGCAGGGTATGACCACTGAGATGAAACATCTCATTTTCAAGAACATCTTCAGGGATGATGGCAAATTACAGGCACTCACAGCGATGCACTCGGCATTAAAGAACACAGTGTATGATCAAATACGACAAGTAGAGGAGTTGTGGTTTTTTTATAAATTTGCTTGAAAGACAGATAAATTGTGATATAGTGTAAAATTCTGTACTATGGTGTTCTAGTCCAATGGCTCTGAATAACTAAAGAATTTTATTTGGTTTTTATTTCAGGGAATTTAAACTGTCATTTTCACAGCTCTCAGTCTGTGTTAGTTATCAAACAGGGCCTGGTATTGCACTAGACAAAGAAATAATAACCTAATAAACAGCAAAATAGTTTTATGTAACTGGATCTTTTTCCCTTCTCTCTCCCAGGGATCCTGCTGTGGAATTTCTTGCTGCTGCTTAATGTAAGACACTTCTGTGGGGTTTATACTTTCTCTCTTATACAAAGTACTTAAAAATGATATTATCATTCATTCTTCTTTAAGAATTTTTTTCACATTAAAAATCACAGACTTTCCACTGTGTTACAAAAATGATCCTGCAATCAAAACATACCAATGACACACATCGTTTCATTTGCTGAAATAAAAACACAGATGCTTTAGTAAAAAAATCCACTTTCCGTCAGAGCAGCAACGGTCTGAGGATTACCCTATCAGTAAATATGCACCCCAAAATCACAGAGGATATGGAAAAATTTTAAGAGCTCAGTGTAAGATTTTTGTTGTGAAGAATGGCATGCTGTACTTTTTTTATTCATTTTGACAATTATGGCTTTGTAGAAAGATGCCTTTTTCAAAAAAATAGATATGAAGAGAGAAGCACTGAGTGTTGCCTGGCTCCCAGACACAGACATTATCACGTGTTTTAAAGGCTTTAGGGCCAGACCCTCACCTGCAAAAGCTCAGATGACTTCAGTGCCAGTTCATATCAGTCGGGACTTCAGCTTTCACAACTTTAATGAAGTCTCCGTACTGTACAGTGGGTTATAGATTAGAAATACTTTTGGTTTTATTGAGTACATTAATGTTTCCAAAGTGCCTTGGTGGTGGAACACAAGTGTGTGGTCTACAGACAGATGTTTCCCCCGGCTGTCCACTGTGGTGGCCACTGACAGAAAGACCACTGCAGGGCTGCAGGGACATAGCAATTTTGCTTTCTCAAGACTCACTTATTTGAGAGTATCTAAGCCTGGGTGTTGCTTGCCTTGCTCCCTGCATATGCATTTTCCCCATGCTCGCTCAGGTGTGGCTCTTCTGTGGGTGTGCAGGACCAGGGCACAGCAGCTGGGACCCACACTGCAGGACCAGGGCATGCAGAATGACACCTACAACAACCCTACCTGGAGCACAAGTCCGATGGGTTAACCCTCGGCTGGGAGCCAGCCCCACACAGACGCTCTCTCACCCTCCACCCTCCCATGGATGGGGGAGAGAATTAATAAGGTAAAGGGGAAAAAAAAAGACTTGTGGGTTGAGATAAGAACAATCTAATAACTAAACTATAATAATATTGAAAATAATAGTAATGATGGTAATGATAATATTAATAATATATACAAATATACAAATGAGTGATACACAGTGATACTGCTCACCACTTGACGACCAAGGCTCAGCCCGTTCCTGGCTAATGATCCTGGAGCAGCAAGAGTCCCGAAACCACACTCCTGGAATGATGGAGATGAGAGTCCGAGTGTCCCAGACTGAGAGCTGACCGAGGGAGGGAGATGACCCTGGAGGAAGAACCACTTGGAGTAAGACGACCTGGAGCAGAAAGGGATCCAGAGCAAAAGGGATGATCTGGAACAAAAGGGCCAAGCTTCTGGAGAGCCCTCACCTATACACTGGGCATGACGTGCATATTGTGGAATAGACTATTGGCTATTTTGGGTCTCAATCCGAAACCTAAGATTGAATCCTAGGCTAGTAATCAGGGCTATGCTCCCTCCACGCTTCTCCTGCCCCTGCAGACACTGGCACAGTGAAGAAGCTGAAATGTCCTTGGACTGTCCTGGCAACAACTATAAACATCAGTATGTTATCAGTTTTCTTCTTGGCATAAATCCCAAACACAGCCTCTTACTAGCTATTGTGAAGAAAGCTAACTCTGCTCAGCTGAACCCAGGATGACAAGGATGACCCAGCAACACCTGTAAGACCCAGTAAAGCTGTGCTTACACCAAGTGACACAAACAGTGATTCTGCAGAAGCTCCTGAGTGCTCAAGTGTCACTCCTTCAATGGAAAGCCATTTTTCATTTCTGAACTAACAAGGGCTGCATTGAGGGAATGGCAGGTGTCCGAGCCCAGCACAGTGCCGGGTGCCTGCCTCCACCGCAGCAGAGCCTGCCTCCCACCTCTGTTCACTTATCATACACTGCTAGACACCCAGACAGACCAAAACCCCAGAATTAAAGTTGTCCCAGCCCTCAGCTCTGGGATAAATGACTCAAATGCTGGAACAAAAATCCAGGAAAGGATGAGATCCATCCCATTGATGGGATACTTTGTGCTGCTTTACTGGGGAAACCTTTCTTCAGTCTCCCCAGGACTCCCTTCAGTAGGGGAGTTATACAGTAGTAAAAGCTACTTCCTTACTGTCTCCACTCCCAGACCCAAGACAGGGATGATGACTAAGGGAAAAAAGGCCTTGAGAATGTATTTATAATCCCTCCAATGTCCTGCCCCTGACACAGACCTTGGGACATTCAAATCAGCAGTAAGACAGTCTCAGGATTACTTTTACATACATCAAGAGTGGCACCAGTCCATTATTTTCCTCCTCATCCTGAGCTACACTGGATGCACCTTGGCCATTGTTGAGCTTTGGCCCGCAGCCTATGGAGTGCTATTTCAGCATGAACTCCTGCTGTTTTCCCTGTTGGGAAGCTTGAGATGATCATCTGCAATAATCCTTGCAAACAGTGTGGGTTAAAAGCCTGGTTCACAACAGTTTTATGTCTCGTGCACACCGCACAGCTAGGTGAACCTTTTGTTCTCTGCCTGGTTCTCACTTTCTGTCATGTCCAAACACAGAGCACCAATGGCTGAGAAAATACTCTGCCAGGGCTTCTGCCTTCATTTCAAAGCAAAGGACTGACTGGGATAGTGCATAAACACCTGGGAGTACAGCAGGATCCTGGCAAGCGCTGATTTCTCCAGCAGGCACCTGCTGCAATTGCCTCATTCTCCAGCTATTGCCCATGATCCTCCAGCCTGCAGCTTGCAAGCCCAACAGAGAAATCTGGGTACTCAGCTGCAACGCACACCGCTGTCTGCTGCACCTCTATCCCACATCCTCTGGCAGTCCGGTAGGCTGGGCTTTAAGGCTGAGTCTTGAATATGCAGGTGAAGGGAATAGTTTCAGGACAAACATGTCAAAAATTAGATCAGAAATCTATATCCCAAACTGGGTAAAATGTGGGAAGATAGATTTCCACTCTAGACTAGACTGGATGTAAGACAGAGGGAATTTTAGTACTGCCAAAGGAAAACTGAGATTGATCTCACAAAGCTTGAGTCAAAAGAGCAAAAATTATTCATCAGCATAAAACACAACAAAAATAGAAGTGAGGCTCTATGTATCCAGAATTTGCCTCAGTTTCCCACAAGGGTGATGAGCTGAATCATGAGAGGAAAAGAGAGACGACGGGAACAAGAGCTGGAAATGATGGTGGAAACAAAACTCAAGGACTTCAATACACTTGGTTCAGAGAAACTGGATGATCTCATCCCTGTGTTCTGAAAAAAAACTGGCACAAAAAATAGCAAGATGGGTGCTTCAGAAGGAAAACAAAGTGCTCAGATCAAGTCTAGACTCATTAGTCTGTCTCTGTGGTATTCAGGGTTTAAAACAGATTCTGAAGAAAATCATAATTAAAGACATGAATGTGAAGGAAAAATGTGATGAAACACAACAGGAGTTATTTTAAGGTAGTTTCTGCCACATTGCCTTTGATAAGACATTAAATTTATCTAATAAAGAAAATGTTCCAGTCAAACTCTGTACTTCAGTGGGACATTTTCCTATAGGTCATATGGAAATCCTTTCTTTAAATTGGAAAAGCTGGGGTCAGCTGGGAAAGTGAAAGGTGAATAAGAAGTTGGCTTAGAGATAGGAGTGTGAAAGGAAAAGAAGGCAATGAGTAATCCTGCAAGAAGTATGTGGCTGGAGGGAGGTTACTAGGCGTGACTCCAAAGTCTTAATATTTTGATAATGACCTTGTCGAAACCATTAGAACTATGCTAATAAATTAGCTGGTGACCTAATGTTAAGGAACATCATGAATATAGAGGAACATCAGAATACCATGCAAAGAGAAGTAAATGGCCCTCAGGGCTAGAGTAAAGGAAAGGGATGAAATCCTATAGAACCAAAAATGATCTCATGCACTTGGGAACAAAAGGTCTTCATACAGACCCCGTGCTAGCTTCACACTAAGGAAATTGCTTAGTCACACCAGCCTAACACAAGAGCTATCTTATTGATTGGAGTGGGACGGAGTCTCCAAAATACCCTTAAATTATGGAACATAAAGCAGACAGACATCAATTACCAGTCCTTTTCCTGGGCAAAATTCATGTTGTGCGGGCAAAAGAAGAAGAGGCAACATTTGACACTCCGCTCCTGGTGAATGGTCGCCCCATCAGCAGCACCTTCATAAAAACCTCCTGTGAATCACAGCCCGAAACGCGGGACCCGTATGGCCCTGGAGCTCCCTGTGCTGGCAGGTACCCTGCCCCTGGCTACTCACTACCCAAACGGGACAGCCCGTCACCACTGTAGGCTGGGCACCAGGCACCACGGGGTCACAGGAGACCTGAGGGTGTCCAGACTGCAAGGACTGTCTTACCACAAGTTTCTCAACAGTCGTGCTCAGGAACAGGGGGTTTGGAGCAAGTTCAGTAACAACAGATGGACAAGCTCAAGGGACAGGTTTTGGAGCAGAGCTCTCTCAAATCCCTCAGTAAGAAATATCAGTAGCTATTTTCTTCCCCTAATGTGGACATGGCAAACTTCATTGCTTGGCACTTTTTTTCGTCAGTTTTCATGTGCCATGGAGGGCATGGGCACAGACGACATTTTGCAGAGCAGTTTCTCTTGAGGCCCTGCAAAGCCTCAAGGAGAAGCACCAGCCAAAACGCAAGCAGAAGCAGACTCTGAATTTGTTCCATTGCCATATTGCTCTGCCACCACAGAGGCAAGCAATTGAATCCAGATCTAAGCATACATGTTTGCAAAATAACAAATGCATTTCCCAGAGCTAGAGATACTTTGCATAAACTGAATGAAGGCAGTTTGGATTAACTTGGTTATAGATCCAGCACAGAGCCAGAATTTGGGTCTTTATGCACAGTAGGCTAGAGGAAAAGAAGCCTTCCTTTAGCTTGCTGACTAGCTACCGAGTAGTATTCTCAATAATCTTTACAGAGCATCTGTAATGATTAAATCTGATTCTATAAGCAGTGGATAAAGGTCTCTGAAGGATTGAAAAAGTAAATATTATAAATATCAAATTCTAGGAAAATGTGGAGAGGGCCACTTCTGTATGTGAATAAACTATTAAGGTATTTGTAAGAAGTCAGAAAATAACACACCCCAAAATCTCTCAGGTCAGAAAAATAAATTTAGTGGATATTTTTCAGCTTTGAAGGAAAGGGCGTCATAGCTTTATCCAATTTCCACATCTTAAGACCTCAAAATTACAGTCAAATATGAATTTGCAGGCATTACCGCTGCAATGCTAAGACTTGTCTATAAAAATTGCACAGAAAGAGTTTGTCTGAAGAACAGGAATTCTGATGACTTGGTATCAGCAAGGAGCTTGGTAAAGACCCCAAACACATCTATAATACATGGGCTGAAATCATGGTTTAAATTTATTGTTCAATTACAGCTTCAGGATCTTGGAGTTCACTGCTGCCAAGAAATATATATGACATTAAATTATGGAATATTTTGTTAAATATTTTAATACATTTGAGTACTTGTAACATTTTATTTAAGCATATTATTCAGAGAACAGAAAACATTGCTCTTTCCTAATTAAAGGTGTGAGTCAGCAAGACCAGTAAAACGCTTACTCCAGTGCTGGAGGAAACTCTGAAGAGGGCGAGAAATCCTATTAGAAAGTCCCCTATCATCCTGGCAATGCCTGCCTGGGTGACATCTCCGTGTATTTTTGCTGAGTTAAGCCTTACAAGGCCCATCCACTTATGGCCCAAGATTTCATTTCACCATTAATTTGATTTGTCAAGAGATGAATAGGCATGTGAGATGCCAGTTAAAATTTCAGAGCACATTGTGAGGCTCTGTCAGCTAGAGGAAGGCTGTTATTAGCAGGAGCGTAGATGCTATTTGAAAGCTGGAGGGCCACAAAAACCGAGGTGGGACTGGGCACCTTTTGTGGAAAAGTCCATGCAGGCAGTGAGCAGCACCTTCCCACTGCTTTGGCCAACAAACTCTGTACCAAACCTCATAAAAAAAAAAAAAAAAAAAAAAGAGTCAGATAAGAGCACACATCTAAATTTCCAAAGAATATTCTGGCATGGTTTGAGTTGTTTAACTTCTTGTGATCACACATGTGAGACATGACCATGTAGCTCTGGAGAAGTGTGACAAGTAGCAAACTAACCGTTTGATCTCCCACTTGTAAGGTTGGACCCACACCTGAAGAGCTCAGGAGCTGCAGGCTTGGCCAACTGCATCTAGACTAGGCAGGTGTACTCCTTGGTCCATTCATGATCTACCATCCAAAGCAATGAGAACCAGTTTTCTTTTACCTTTTCCTTTCTTTGGAAACCACAGCACACAATGAGTGCACCGAAGGGTCACCCCTGTATGGTTTTAGGATTTCAACAGGCTGGGTAGCTAGACGTGAGAGGTAGAAAGTGCCCTTGATCCCGCAATTTAGGTGGAGCTCTGTGGAGCAGCAAAGCCAACTATAAGAATTTCACCGTTACTCTAGCTCTTTTCATTGTTGGATGGATCAATCATTAAAGCAGCTCAGATGGGATTTTCAAATGTTAGTGATTTGCAAGCATCCAACTTCCTCCATTGCATTCAAGGACCATTAAAGAGGCTGTCTCTGATCTAAGCTCTGTTAATAGGAATCCAGCATTTAAACTGGGATCCCCTCATAGCTGCAAATTTTTAATAAAATTTCTAAATAGCAACATTACTGTCATTAGTAATGAAGTAGATAAAATTATTGCTAAGTGAGCAGTTAATACATATTAATAGCATCTCATTCAAACATGCAGGAAAATTGCATTAGTTCCAGAATGTATCCTGCAGGGAACAATCCCCCACTTCCACAAGGCCAGATTCCCATGTTGTTCAAACCAATTCTACTAATTCCTGATAGGTTTGAGAGAAAAACACTTTCAATGACCTTCCCCAAACCAAGGCTCTGATCCCTTGTGATTAAGGGGTAAATCCACAGTGGAGTATGGCCACTGGAATGCTCTGCACCTCACTTCTACCTTGCAGCCTCTCTGATACTCCCTGGAACCTCTTGTCCTAAGTTAGTCAACTGGGTGCACTTCAAAGCAGGGTATGATGGCCAGAACCCCCTCAGGCAGCGACAGCATCTGAAACCAGATTTCTCTTTCCTGGAAGGTCCTCTAGTTAAAAACAGGTGTCACAGGACAACATGGCCACCTGATCCTCAAGCCCTGCCCAGCTGCGTGCTGAGCCTCAGGAGAAGGCTTACACCTCCAGGCCATATCTAGCCAGAGACTAGTGACATAAAGCTCTGAGTCAGCTCAAACTCCTAGAGAGGAGTGGCACCTCTCCTATTTTCTATTGTTTTGTTCTAGGTAGCTCACTCAGCAGCAACCAAGGTTTTCAGAGGACCTAACTCTCCCACACACTCTATATGTGTGGGCAGGCTGGATCTAACTCTTGCTCCTACATCTCTGTCCCAAACACCTTAGTTTAAAGTATTGCCTGAATTGGAGCCACCTAAAATGGCTTTTTTAGCTGGCACTGTTTTGCATCACTGAGCCCCCATAGCCTTTTGCATCTACCTGTGTGTGGTGGGTTAACCTGGGCTGGATGCCAGGTGCCCACCAGGCCCCTCTATCACTCCCCCTTCAGCAAAATAAAGGGGGAGAATAAGATGAAAAACTCGTGGGTCAAGATAAAAGCAATTTAACTAAAGCAAAGGCCAAGGCCATGCACAGAAACAAAAAGGAAACAAAGATGTTATTCTCCACTTCCTCTCAGTAAGCAATGTCCGGCCACTTCCCGGGAAAGCAGAGCTTCAGTGTGTGCAGCAGCTGCTCCTGGAGACAAACACAACAACAAATGCCCCCCTCCTCCTCCCTGCCCTTGGCTTTTATGGCTGAGCTGATGTCACATGGTCTGGAACAGCCAATCCGGGGCAGCTGTCCCGGCTCCGCCCCTCCCAAGCTGTGTTATAAACACCCTGCTGGCTGCCAGGGTAACACTCAGCACTGGGAGGGCTGCTATGGGGGTACTGACTCTATCTCAGCCAGACCCAATGCACAATGTTTCATCTGCCTTATAAGAGCTGAAACCAGCTCCTTTAATTACATTTAAGGATTATTTGAACCAGAGCTATGCTCTTTAGTTGTAGCTATAGCCACCTTTTAATGCAATAAATGTCTGGTTTGTGGTCAAAAAATAATTAGTTTTTGTGGAAGAGCTTGTATCTCTTCCTTGGGCTTCAGGTGATGCTCTCTTTGACGATCAGGGCCACATACAGAGATTATGATACTCTTCAATGTAGCCATTCTTCCAGGAGGCTTTTGGGAGCCCAGCGGTGTTACTGCTGTACAGAACTCCTGACAACAGGTGACTGCTGAAGTTTGCTGTATCTTCAAATATTTTATGAAATCTTTATAGAAACTCAGGCTGAAATTAAGGCTGGTAGAAGAGTCTGGTAGGATATGAAAAGCACAATTCACTGAGAGTCATGAGAGTCACTTGAAGCAAACCTCTCTGAAGTGGGTACAGTCTTTGCTCTGGATGAACATATGTTCACCTTGTCCCTTGTAGGAGTGGAGCACATTCTCCACTGAAGCAGTCTGGTTGTTCTAAAGATGGATTTTCTGAACATCAGCAGCTTGTCCAAATGCTCATCCTGAAATTATTGAAGCAATTCTCTAAAGACTATTATTTTTCCAATGCTTGTTAGTTTTTCTAACACTGTTTTTCTATTCATTTATCCACAAAACCTGCAAGAGATATTCCTGTTTAGGGCATGAGTCTGCACCTTTGAATTTGGTAGGAATGTTACTATTGAAATTATGTAAATTAAGATTTTTTTTCTACATGGTACATAAAATAGGACATTTACAGCAGCCATGACATAGAAAAATCATGTATTTTCCCTTTTTTGATGGGGAGTGGCATAGCAGTGTTGCCAGAAGAGAAATATTCCCTGTTCTTCCATTTCTCTCATGCACACACATTTATAGTGAATGTCAAGAAAATTACAGCACCATAACTGAGAGTTTAGCAATTGCCCAGAACTATAAAAATGTTGGACTAAAAACAGGCAGGAAGAGCTGCTGATTTGCTGGGCACTGACCATGAGTGCCACAGTGGAAGAAGATGGACATGGAGCTCACAGTAAGAGACTGGCAGCCTCGTTACTGAACGCTCACTCACTGAAAATATCCCAGATAACACATCCCCAAGCTATTTGGGCTGAGAAATAGATCTCCTCCTCCTAGTACCAGACCTGGATTTCTGCACATTGATAGTGTCAGTGTTAGTGCTACCAGCCATCACGCTTAACTCTTTCCCTTCTGGGTAACCCCATTAGTGAAATGCCATATTTTCTATCTGAAGATCACTTTTATCTCACAGTTAAAGCCACAGTGTAATGTTTTCTTAGGACTGGCAACCCAGGATTTACCTGGAATGCATGATTGCAGACAGAAGAGCTGATGATGGTAAATGCTGTGGACTAAACAAGCAGATCCAGACATCAAGTTCTCCACTGTAAGCAAGACAGCACTGCAGCCTTTATGTCACAGCTCCCACCACATCCCACATCTTCTCTTTGAACCGCATTTTGCTTTCATTACCTCTTTCATTACCATCTTCAAAGATCATCAACATTGCATGGGCATGGGGTGGTTTGAAACCATCCTTGTAATTCCTCCATTGTCCATCAAGGGAATACCAACACATTTCTTAACATAATGTATTTTCTTAAGACTTTAAAACCAACTGATCTATATGTCAGACATCAGATTTGAGCTTTTAAAAATCAGCATCAGCTAAATGTATCAGAATAAGGCAGGGAATATCTTGGGATACTTGCATTACTTTCCCCATATATATGGGAAATGTGTAGATTCAAGACACTCTGATTCTGATTCTGTGATTTACAAGCAGAACTCTGAGGTTTTCAGTGTTTCAGTTTCACATGCAAAGCTATGACTCCCTTAATCCTGAAGTTTTTCCCATAGTCTTCCAAATACTGACAATTATTTGGACATTACAGCACCAGTGGGAATTTTGTATGGGAAAATGTTCACGTAGGTGAATTCACATACTGCTTGAAGAATACATCTGTTAGTGTGGCTGTTTTCCCATAGAACTCACCAGCAGGATGCTGCTCTACAGCCGTACTCTTAAAAACTAATAGTCTATTTTAAAAGTGAATGTGCAGAATGCAAAGTGATCCATAATGATCCATAATTTTCTGTGATAAGCAGCCCAAGACGCATAATCAGAATGGGCAAATACCTTAAGCACAGCAGTTTTGCTCGTAGCAGTCTGAGGTTAAATACTTTGTTTGAACCTCATCCAGACAACCCCACCATGACTATGAAACCACCGTGACAAGTAAGAGACGATACTGTGTGTGTCCAAGGACATAGCTGAGTTTTACACACTTTGTTCCTGGAAATGGGCCAGAGATATTCCTATCCTTCTGGTCATTATCCCAACATGAAATTGGGAAATAACCAATACAATTAATTTCTCAGAATAAATTATTTGAATGAGGAGGTTTCATGCTCCTTCTTAACTGATGCCTCTGTATATTTTCCTTCAAATTTACTGATTTTTGCCTTTGAGCTTTTTGCAGGTGGAAATGTTTCCCAGGAAAAAGAAGGCTCCTGAAGAGAAGCAAACGCATTGTTGCAGCAGCTGAAACCTTGGAGCCATCTGCAAACATTATCACAGGCTGAAGGAGTAGCCAAGCAATAGGCGTTTTCAAATTGTTGCTATCTACCTTAAATCCTCCAGCCTCTAGAACACCCCCGCGTACTCCCAGCCTCCAGTTTTTGGCCTGAGGTGTGGGTTTCTTGGGCCTCCTGGAGTAACTCCAAATCCCAACCGGGAAGACAGTGCCAAGGTCTTAAGTGCTGCAGCCCTGCTTCTATCACTGTGCAGAGCTGGGGAAGAAAAGCGATCTGGGTCCTGCCAAGCAGACCACAAACGACTTGCTGAGCCCATTGTTGGTTCATTTCCCTCAAAATAGGGATTCTCTTCTTTTCCTGACCATGCTTTGTACCCGTATGCGATGCTGATTTGTTCCCAAATGTGAAAGGAGACCTGTCGGGGGTCTGAAACTGTGAGGGCAGGAAGCTTGTCAAGGAAAAGGAAAATCTCACGCTTGCTTTCCCAGCCTTGCCGGAGCCGGTGGCTGTCTCCAGCAGCAGGTGGATTGCTGCCCTCCCGGGAGCAGACCCCACATTCGTGGCATTTTGGGCTAGGCCAGTCCCAGGATTCCAGCTTATTAGTGACCCAAATGACAGCAGTGGGAAAAGCTTCCTTCGGCTGCACATTCCTCTTGAGCCCTTTCCTCGCGACACTTTCTACCTCTCCTTTCAATGTGCACGGGCTCTGCTGCGCTGGAGGTAGCCAAAGAGAAAGGAACCATTAGGGGCAGTAAATAAGCGCATGTTGAAGTTAATGCCATCAGTCGAAAACCTCAGAGGTGGAACACTGTCAGTCTTTGAAAGTTATTATTCAGAAGCAAACTGCTGAGTGCATAAATATTTTATAGACCTTAAACTATTGAACAGTTATTGGAGCTGGAATTTAATCTCCTTCGGCCTGACTTGACAAAATAACAGAAAAGGGGATCACAGTGAGAAAACAGACTGCAAACTGGTGTGATGAAACCCTGGAGCCTATCCAGAGAGCCCATTCTCCTCCCATGCTGGTAATTGTTATCAGCGTCATTCGCTGACTTTAATGAAGTCTCTTTTTATTCCCATCCAAAGTAAGTGTGAAAAGAACAGAGCACAAAGCTTTTTATTAATCTTTGAAAGATTTGCAGTAGTTGACCCTAATCACCTGAGATGTTAAGGGCACCTCACGCGTGGTAAATATTCCTAGTGCCCTTCGACTGCAGCTATAGACTCAGATTTTTCATTTCATCATAAAACCAAAGGGATGGACTTGACAGATGAGACCCTCAGCACAGGCCCTAAGGTCTTCCCACAAATACACAGGAAAATTCCCAGTGTTTTCCTGAAGGAGTAATTTATACTGTGACTATAACCCTTTCCATCACCATAATGGCTTTATTCGCTGTGTTAATTTTAAGATAAGTTGGGAAACCCCCCCCCAGCGTGACTTTCCACCTCACATGATTGAGCTTCACAGAATCACAGAATCACAGAATCACAGAATCACAGAATGTTAGGGATTGGAAGGGACCTCGAAAGATCATCCAGTCCAATCCCCCTGCCGGAGCAGGANGGGCAAAGTGTCCCTGGAAAAGTCTCTTCCTCCCTGGGAGGGGAAGAGCAGGCCTCGGCAGTCCCTCTCCTGCTGTCAGGAGCCGCTGGCTCTTCTCTGCCCTGACCGAACCCTCCACGTGCTCATGGCGTGGGAGGAAGCTGCAGCACAGAAAATGGCCTGCCCTTAAGCACAGCTTATAAATGTCTTTTTTTAATTTCCTCTTCCCTTTTTGATTTTTTTTTCTTTTTTCCAGATCTGTATGTGTGTAAGGCGGGAACGTCAGGAACGTCTGCTTTCCTGTAGACGAGTTGACAAGCTCCAACCCTGTGGTGGAAAGGCCAACTCCTCTGTTCATCTACCAGAAAAGGCTCTCATTCGGGCTAAAGGGAGACTGGTCTCTAGCTCCTGTTTTCACTGAATATTTTAATATATTTCTACTGAAATATACTAAAGCAGATTGTGCAGTAAAGGTTAAAAATCCTTTTCTTTAGGAAAAGTGTCCCTTTCTGTTACTTTTAAGACCTATCAGCCTTCCTCGTGCTGAGGAGAGGTGCCCAAGGAGCCCTTGTACCAGCACTGATAGGACAAACTTTGGGCGGGATTAGATCATGTCTGTATGACAGCAGTGTAGCTTAGACCCCATTACATTAAATTAGACTCCCCATTAAATTAAATTAGACTTCTCTTTGCTTCTTGGGCTCACCTGACAAAAGGAAAATTAATTGCTGTGATTTACACACTGCTTTGGCTTGTACCATCTTTCAGCCTCTTGACATGTAAGACACATACACATTTAAATCCATGTAAAAGAAAGTAAATGCAGGTGGATTGAAGGAAACAGAAAAAGGATGCAACTTTCACCATCTTGCATTTGAATTTGTCCTACTAGTCCTGGTCCTGGCAAAGGAGGGATGCCTTAGAGGTCCCAGCAGGATGAAGGCCTTTCTCCATCCCTCCCCTCACTGTGACAAGGCACCTCCTGGCCCTCCCCAGCACACCTAGCCCCTTTGCCACTGCTGGTTCTTTGGTTTCCCCGAGGGATTTGGGATGATTTTTATATTCACCACTTCCCTTCATCCTTCTTTATTGCTACCTTTACAACAAGCACAGAATAGCATTTCTTTTACTACCACTGAAGAAAAACTTTCAACATTTCATTCACTCATTAGCAATTTTTGGTGCTTGTTTGCTTCTTGTGTATCTGTGAAGCTGGGTAAAGAAAGAGAGACTACTTCGTTCTGACTTTCTGCCTACTTAATATCCCTCTCCTGTTCTTATGCAACAGCACAGCATATTATTAAGAAATAGTTTCTGCATTGGAGCAACTGTTTCCAGAAGCAGCTGGTACAGAAACATTCTGTTAAACTTGGGCTGTGTTTTATTTTTAAATATACCTCCCCACAATGTAGATTCTGACTCTGGAAATTTCCTTCCAATGTTTAATCAACCCTTGGGAAACACACTTGCAGCAGCTGTTCTTTTGAAGCTGGCACACCAGATCAAGCTCTGTGTTAGATAAAGTGTGTTTCTCATATCTCTGTTCAGAATAGTCAACATTTAAAGGCTGAGTTAGATATCTTCCAGCTTCAGCAATGCTAACAAGAGTCCACTCAGCCTATGCCTTCGGCTGCATACTTTCAGACTTTTAGGACTTTATAGAGCTTTAGGGTTTCAGTACTGCAACATACACTAATTGTGAATTTGTCTTGACCCTGTTATCTCACCTGGATTTTGCTTTTTGTCTGATTTTTCCTCCCATCCTTTCTTCTTCCACTTTCTTCTTTGTTCACAGGCTCCTGATTCCTAATGTCTACATATTTAAGGGGGGCATCACTTTTCCTGTTTGTCCACCTTGTATATATTCAGGAAGTGTTCAACATGATGCTGAAGTTCTCAAAAGCTTCAACCTTGAGCTGCAAGAAATCCTACACTGCTGAAATTTAACTTTGTTTGAGAATCCTGCTGAATTAAGCTTGATGTCAATGATGCTGGAGGGAGCTCAGTCTTCTTCAGAACTCCCTGCCTGTTTAGGGCATTGCTGGCCCTGCAGTTCTGCCCCAGGGACCTGAAGGTGCCAGTTGCATGACAGGATCTTTTCTATTATAAATCCTCTGAATCACCAATTTTTCATAAGAAAATATGAGTAAAATATAAAAGATACATCCATTTGCTTGCATAAGTTAGACAATACTTGTTTTGTACTCTTTCATGGTAAAATAACAGTCTGCTTTTACACAGCACAGCCTAAGGCTGATTTACTTTTATTTCAACCTGAAGTTCACATAAAAGTGTCATTCAGTAATACTGATTTCTTACTGTTATATATACTGTCATGTCAGTATCAGAACAACTCTGTGTCTTTGTCAGCATGGGCCAACGCTTTTGGTCCTAAATGCAGCAACATGAATGAAAACAGTTTCCCTTTTGGAGGTGCAGAGAGCTAAATGCCTCCCTGGAAGTCACCCAGAGTGGAGATGTCCAGCACTACAAGGACTCACGAAGTTTTAAGACTCTTCAGACTCCCAGCTGAGGGCCTCTTTCAAAACAGATGGATGTAAGTAGACTACAGATGCCAGCGAATGTTAACTGTTGTTTAAGCTTAAATTGTGTTTGGCTGCTGAGCTGCAAGGCGACCTGCCGGTAACTGCTGTCTTGCTCACGTATGGTCCTGGAGATAACTAACGGCAGCAGGCCATGCATGCACAAAGCACAAACAGAGCCCTTCTGTGCTGCATCCATAGAGGAAGATAACAGCAGCGGCTGGTGAGAACATGTCAGAGGCAGCAGAGGATGCCACAGGCACGATAAAAGTAGGGGACACAACAGCCAAAGGCCAAAGCCCTTTGGTGCATGGCAGGAGCCGGGAGGAAACCCCCGGCCATCCTGCACAGCAGGGTGTGATCCCAGTGCTCTCCCCCTCCTCAGACCTAGACTCAGCTCAGCATGGGTTACGCCGTGTGGCACTCGCACAGCTTGGGGTTTGTTAAAAGAGGAAAGCCCTCCTGACACTTTCCCAGCTCTACTGATTTACAAAATGTTGTCAGCAGGATTAGATTATTTATAATTCCCAAATGAAAAAGAATTGTTCTAGACCCTACCAAATGTTTTGAGTAACTTATATCTGCTCTTGTTGTGAGATAAAAGATTTAGTGAAAAGAAGTGCCTTAGTTCTTAGAAGTTATGGCAATAATGTGACTCAAGCCNGAAAGAAGTGCCACAGAGACACAGCCCAAGATACACTATAGTCTGGCTGAAATGGCCAATGAAGGTTTTTGGATTTGACCATACATGTTCTTAGAAGCTATGGCAATAATGTGACTCAAGCCAAGAGGTCGACAGGAGGCAAGACGAGAGTAGATCAAGGGATGCAAAAAAATGAGCAATCGTGCACAGGTGGACAGTGCAAAAGATAAGATCTTCTCAGAGAGTGCAGTTAGTGACAGAAAAATCAATGACCTCAGAATTAAAACATGAATTGGAGCACTGACATTTGTGAAATAAAGACCCCCATGGCTATTAGGTGGCAAATATGGAACAGTTTGTCCCATATCTTAAGAAACAAGATACAAGTCAGCTGAGTTCTGCCTTCCTTTGTTTCAGCATTTGTGTACTGCCACACGTACTTACAGCTCAGCAATTTAGAGAATACCTAAGAAGTCTTCCTTCAGCTTTATTTTTCCCTAATGAATCTTCCAAATACAGTCTAGCATATTTTTCACTCAGTGCTTTGATATCAGGGTGTTGTACACAGTTTGAGAAACTGAACAAAAAAAAGAAATTTAGTAATACCAACTAATCCTATGCTGTTTAGGAGCTTGGAAAAAATGCTATTGAATATATGTTTTTCAAGCCTCCTAACTTGGGCATAGCAAAACCAAGGACTTAGCTCATGAAGACACTCTGAAAAGCTTTATTTCAGCATGTGTTTCAAATGGTCTGTAGCACTCAGTAATCTACTTTCTGGTTTCCTTCCAGGCCTCTTCATTGCTATCTCCACTTGCTGCAGCAATCGAGTACTTGTGTACGTGGGAGGCACGGTGTAGCACAGATTTATCACGGAAAAACAGAGCCCTCCTTATTGGAGGCACACTGCTAATACCTCTGAAAGGCTACAGGGACTGTTGGAGGGGACTTAAATCATCCACTGGAATTTATTTTAGCTCAAAGTTATGCATGCAAAATAGCAATAAAAAGGATGGCTTGATGAATCTTTCCTGCCCTGAACTTGAGCTGTCCCTCCTAGGTGACCTGCTCTGGCACAGATGGCACACGACCTCTCCCATCCCTGTCCTCCTCCCTTCTCTTCTTTTCCTGGGGAAAAAACCGCGAGGGGAAGCTTTCAGCTGCAAACCCGCTGGCCATATCCTTTGAGATGTGTGAGCCTCCAGCGGGGGCCCGGCAGCACCTGGCGGGAGCCATCCCACTCCTCAGCCCAGACTCCTGGCGTGGGGATGCCACCCCCAGTGCCAGGGTCCCTCTGGCAGCCCTCAGCCCCAACTAGCCCCCTGAGCAGTGGCACTGCTGCTGCTTCAGGACATTTAGCTGAACCTCGGGGGTTTGCCATTCTCTCCTCATGCTGCCTCCTGAAACAGTTGTTACATCTCAGCCCAGATGCTTCATTTCAGAGGTGAATGGCATGATTCCTGTGTACATTTGCTTTCTCAGCTTGTCAAGCACTTAAGTGCCTTTCATCTTGAAGTATCCTAAATGATAACATGCACTTATATAGCTCAAGCTCCTCTAATGAACGAGGTTCTTCATAAACACTCAGTAATTAGGCCTCACAACAGCCCGATGATCTGGGAACAACTCTTTGCAGTGGTGCAGAGGCATGAGCTGAGGCTGCGTGGAGACAGGCAGGGTTCAGGCTACCAGCTGGACACACAATAGTCCAAGGGCCAGGAGGTGCTGAGAGCCGGGTCCACACTGAGGATGATCTCCTTCGTGCCCAGGCAGAAAAAGCATAGAAGCACAATCTTTTTCCCAGTTATTACTTTCCACATGAACAAGGAGAGTGGAAACTGAAAGGTTTCTGTTTCCTCAGTGCTTGCCTGCTCCCTCTGCCAAGAGCTCATGGTGGCCCAGCCCAGCACCTTGCCCCAGTGTTGGTGCTGCAGGTGGTGGCACAAGGACCCTGGCACTGCAGCCAGGTCCTGCGGGGCAGATGCTGGACTCTGTCACTGCAGCCTCTTAGGAAATTCATGTCCATTTTGGCTGAAGAGGGACAAGAGGCTTCTAGGCAAGCAACCGGTTCAGACATGCATTCTTAAAGGAAATGAAAAAAGGAAATGTCGATATAGTCAAGTGGATATTTCCCATCAGACAACATTCCAGCCAAAGGGAGAAAAAAAAAAAAAGCCCAAAGCAGGTCTGCCCAAAGACTTCTCTTACTCTGGCTCTTTTTCTACTTTTCTCAGCACTGTTGTCATCTGTCACTGGCAGCTCTACTGTGGGAATTTCCTTTCTCTCTGATTCTTTTTTTGTAGCACTTTCAGCACTGTGACAATCAGGAATTGTATGTATCACAATTGTAGCTTTCAGCTAAAGGAAAGGACCTCTTCTGCAAAGTCTTTTATTGTGTCTTCCATAGTCTCTCTTCCAAAGATATAATGAAAACTACTTGCTTGAGTCAAAGGAATTGGCACAGCTCAGATGCATGCAGCTGCTACTTTTCCTCTCCCGGTGTCTTACATGACTTCCAGATACGGAACTACCTTTTGCGCATGAGCTTCCTCTCTCCTTGCTTCTACCACTTGCTTTTTACTAACCCATAAGATTCAGGTCTCCTGCTGAAACACGCACATGCCTGATGGTACAGTTGTTGCCTTCCTCCCATGATGACCGTGAAGAAATAAACTTACCCATTTCTCATTTTTCAAAGCCCTGAAGTTACCTACCCCAGCAGTACAGCAGGAGTGTGTTTTTCCTTGCCGATGCAGCAGCAAAACTAAGACACCAGGGAGGCATTGTAGGAAACCTGTCCCCATGCTTTTCCCAACACTGTTGTGTCTTTCCTGCTGTTGCTGAGGTGTCTTTTCGGTGGCCTGCTCCTGCTTGCCCTCCTGCCCTGTAAGGATGGTCCCCCCTTGCTATTTGGGAGCTCTTTGCTGCAGCTTTTAATTGAGTTTACTGCCAGCTCCCCACTTCATCCCCTTTCCTCTGTGTTGGGGTTTTCCTGTCCTCTCAGCCCTGCTCCCTGTCTCTGTTCAGCTCAGCAAGCCCTGGGCCTCAGTCCCCAGCGGTCAGGGACACCAGCCTGTCCCTCGCCCCCAGCACACACTCACCGGTTAAGTTGCACTAATGCTTTTCTTTGCCTCCTTTTTTCCTCCCTCCCTCTCTCTTGAGGTGGGATCTGTCTTTCCTTATACCAGATAGTGTGAGCAGAGAGAAACCAGACTCAAGGCAAAATTCCCATTAACTTCAGTGGGGGCAGGATTTCACCTCAAGTGTTTCATGTTCTGGGCGCTGGACAACAACATGAAAGGACTCCACACTTGTAAAACCTGAGCCGCCACAGCCCTTCGAGCCAAGGAAACGCAGATGCAGTTCCTGGTGCCCCCTCCAAGCCCCTCGCTGCAGCCACTCATGCTCTTTCCAAGACCTGTGAAGGTCGTTAATCTCTCCTCTTAGCTGTTTATTGTCGCCATGTTGGCAGCGATTGCCGAGTGCATCATTACCTCTGCGTAGCCTGAACCAGGCTCTGGCTTTTACTGCTACCGCACAGCAGTGCCTCCAGCCTTCTTGTCTTTCAAGCGTGCTCTCCTTCAGCCCAACCTTCCACAGCTTGTTTGTGTTATTGCTACTAATGGGGCTTTAAAGTCCCTGCTGGCTGGTGCCCTGCTGCTCTTCTGGCTTCCTGGGACACTCAGTTCCCCAGCATGCCCAAATCAGTTAATTCCTGAGATCTTGCTATGTCTTTCCTTGTTCTCCTGTATGCTTGCCACCCCCCTTCTGCTGATCTGACTTCAGTTTTATCTCCACTGCTGCCCTGAGTACCAGCTGTGCTCCATGTCTCGCTGTAGATCATACTGTTGCCTTTTGCCTGACGGTTGGTCTTCCACTCGGTCACTGTCCTATAGTGGCTTTACCCTCGGCTCCCTTTATTGTTGTGAGCCGCTGGTCTATCCCAGCGTTGTTGTGCCTGTAGCTGCTGACAGCCTGTATGTCAGCTTACCTTGGGGTCTTGATTTTCCTACTCATTGGTCTCTTGCTGAGCTGGTGCTTAGTCCCTGGGAGAATTGTTGTAAGAGAACAATATTTCCAAGCAGACATCTCTTCGTGCCTGTGCAGTTTTTGCTCCTGGCTCTTTACTGTCATTCCTGCCTTTCGCTTGTTTTGTAGGTACCCAGGGGAAGAGGTCTTGTGCTTGGATTCCCATGGTACTGAATCATTTGAATTTTGCTGCAGTGCATTACAACCTACTGTCTGAGAAAATGTACCTTGCGTTTCATGATCTCAGTTCTTGCCTGAATACCATCCACATAGCCAATTTTTTTTAGAAAGAGAAGTAACAATTTATTATGGCCACTTAGTTCCTGTCTTTCAAATGGAACAGTTCAGTTCTGAATCTGTTTTAGGGCTGGTATTTTCCTGGCCTGATTACTTGATGCTCACGCAGCTCGCACTGTTTGATGTACATCAACTGAGCATCCTGGTCTGGATGGCACAGATACTCACTGGATTGCCTCCATGGCAATCTCCTGGTGACAGGAGCAGGGATTACTGCTCTGCCTGTTGCCGTGACCACAGATTGTCTCTTACCAAGTAGCAGGGGTAGTTTCTTTGGCCCTATCGCCTTGCATTTGGCCCCAAGCTGCCTTACTTTCTGTAGCACCCAGAGTTCTTCACTGCTTTGTTAGATTCCTGGACATTCCCAACACAGTGTCGTTGTGTTAAAATGCTATTTATTTTCTCCAGATAGATGCATTTTGAATGTTGTTGTAAAAGGGCAGTATCTTATTTTCTACTGTAGTACTAAAGAAAAATCATGTCGTTGCTTGGTGCAAATACATGTGTGATCAGGACTTCTCCAGGATCCTGATAATGAGGCTACCCTCTACTCCACGCTCAACCCTGAACTAATGGACTCAAAGAAAACAGGAAGAGAAACTCTTCTCTTTGCCTTGCTTTCTTGCTGAGCATGCTGGGACTCTGCTAGCAGATGCCCAGGGCTGCTGGATTCTGCTTTGCTTTACTCTCAGTTGTCCTGCGGCAGCAGGCTAGAGCTCTAGTTGTCCCAGAGGTCTCCCAGTGCCTGTTCCTGGGCTTTCCAGAATGAGGAAAGACAGCTGCCTGTCTGCACAAATGGCCAGATTTCTTCTTTTGGTTTGGGCTTGTCAATCAACATTCTTCAGAAATCAACAGACATCAGATGTAGAGGATTAGCATCAGGCTAATTTCACCCTGATATTGTCCTTCTGACCTTTGTGCTGAGGTTGCAGAGCACAGCGACACATTCCTGCCTGCTTCCTCTGGCACGCGGCTCCATCTGCAATACCCCTGCGATGTGTGGGAGTTGCTGGTGCGGGTCGGTTCGTGCTGCAGCACCTCTCCGCCTGGCCCCATGCCCAGGAGCACTTCTGCCAAGCGTTGCTTGCCAGGGGCTGCGTCTGGTAGGTGGCTGAATGGCTCATCTGTCTCGGAAAGCCAGGACCCGTTACTGTGCTGCAAGTGGTGTACACTATTCCATACACTATTAACCAGCATTTCCTCAGCCATTAATAATTCTTCTTGATACTCAGTTTAACTGCACTCGGCCAGTGCAGATGCTTTGGTTACCTGACGGTTTCCTCCCGGCCACAGGCAGACCCACTCTGTGCTGGGATCAGAGGATGAATGAATGATGCCTGTTTTCACAGGCCTTCCTGTCCTTTGTCACTGTCTTGCCAAAACAAATGGTCTGCAGCTTGACAGTCACAGGTGCACCCTGTGGAGCAGGGCAGGGGAGACTTCTAGCTTTAGCCACATCTCAGACTCTCAGAGGCTGTGGTCCCCCAGGGGCTTCCTCCCAGGAGGATCATTTTGATACTGCCCAGCCGTCCACCCAGACCTTCTTTCTCCAGCAGAAGCTGTGGGTGATCCTGCTGACAACAGCTCTGGCTTTAGATGTCTCAACAGCCACCTGCATCTCCTTACGGGGCCCGGAGTGGGTTTGTGGTACCACCTGGCTCTTGGTGGCTTTTCTCCACCTAATCCTTCTGCTCAGCAGTGCCCTGTTCACCCAGCTACACCCACAACCAGAATCAACATTTCTTCTGACAGTGCGGGAGAGGACAGACAGCTTCTCTGGTGTCCCATATCTGTTATGCACTTGTAACCTTTTTTTTTCTCAGGACAGTTTAGTGGCCCTCACTATTTTGAGGTATTTCAAGAGAAAATAGAACAGTTTCTTTCACCAATCACTCCTGCAAGCTGGAAGCACGTCTCTCACAAAGGATTCTGTCATTAACTAGGGAATCTTTAATGTCTTCCAGTTCATAGAAGATGCCAGACTTCTCATCTGTGTAGTGTAAATCTCTCTTTTCCTCTTGGGCAGTCCTACCTACCTGGAATAGTCTATTCGTCTGACACTCTTATCCCCTGATTCTGTGGTGTGCGCATTATTCTTTGCTGAACTCTCACTCACTCCTTGTCATTTCATGTGTGTGTTGAGAGAGCAAGAGAAAAAAAGTAACAAAAAAATATTGCCTTCAATTTCTTCTTTACATTACTATGGCCGTAGCTCTGCACAAGCATTTAGGTTTTGCTCCCACTTGGTCTCTGCTCAAAGTATCTTTTGCCTGGAAATCCAGCACTGATCCCTCCTGACTCTCTACCTGTTTTGTCTACTCCTGCAGTCTGTTTGTTAATCCCACAACCTGCTAACAGCACATATCAAATGTTGGGGCCAAAGCTGGGAAAATAAAAGCAACGATATACAAAGATGTTGCACCTGTGGCAAACACTAAGCCATGTGCACACAGATTGACCTTTTACTGCCTTCTCCAAAATATTCTGCCTTGCTGGCTGTTTTCCTCCCCCAACATCTGAGCAAGTTCATATATCCAGGGTCTAGCTAGAGACCTCCTACTAGCATGACCTCCTACCTTGAAGTCACTCATTTTATTAAAACATTCCTCCAAGGTAGTCTGGGTCTATTTCACAAATGGGGAATCAAAAATTACAGAAGATCTACTCTTGGGGAAAAAAAAACAAAAAAACCCACACCACAAAAAAAAACCCCAAATAAACAAACAAAAGGTTGTTTATTTGAATAAAAGCAAGTGATAAGAAAGAAGTGAAGAATATTTTGTTCTTACATGATAAGAGAAGAGAAAGCTTTAGATGGTCTGGTACAGTAGCAGATTAGAAAGTCAGACGTTTCCGATTTTTAATTTATTCCAAGGTAAGAGTGAATGTCATAGTATAATTGTTTTAATACAAAACAAGGATAAAAATGTTCCTTATTTGGCAGGGGGTAGGGGTAATAGAAGGGAATTCTAGGACATAATGAAATTTGGACTTTGTAAGTATAGTTTTTTTACAGAGTAGAAGTTACTTCCACTAGGCTCTTCTGTTTGCTCTATTTAGGCAATACAGTTGCTTGCAGGTCCCACTCCAAATGTATTGCATGTCTTGTATTAGGGCAGAATCTGGCTGGTATCTAGAACTAATAAAGTTCTGTCTGTCTTCTGCAATGAGGAAAAACCACAACTTCTCAGAAGAGTATTTTGGAAAAGTAAATAAATAAGGAAGGAAGAAATTGTCACCTCTAAGAGAGTTTTAAAGTTCAGCAAAGGAGAAGGCTGGATACCGAGATTATTTAGTTTTAATTATGCATTTTTCTAAGTAGCAAGAAAAAAAATACAAAATTAAAATAAAAACTACCAATAACATAAAGAAAGAAATGAGCTTGAGTCTGAAGGATTTGTGTCAACATCTGGACCTGGGGCTTGAAAACTAGGTGGCTGAGGTCATTCCATTTTATAAACCCAGCTTGTGAACAGTATACACAGCATATGAACAAGTGCAAAGCCTGGAGTCACATAAACAGTGTATTTCATTCCCGGACATTGAAATAACAAAAAGGGCAGAGTCAAAGGGCTCCTCTCAGCATATGTGCTTTCAATATATGTGGAGGGCCCATGTGACACTGAAATAATAACACTGGGAATATGGAAAATGAGACTAAGCAGTATTTACATTACCCTTTCTCTTTTACTGGGGTGAAGGGTTAAATTTTGTTAACGATAGGCTGATTTGGTCAAGAATACAGGCTCCATCTTCTTTCCAAAGCTCTCTGAACAAATAAAATTAATAAAATGTTTTCATAGGATCAAATTCTCATTGTAATCTGAAGCCATTTCTCCCAGAAAGTACATGTTTACTTGTTAAAGCAAGTAAGAACACACTTGCTTTGCAGTGCAAACTGAAACAAAAACTTTAAATGGACTGTTCCTTCAAATCTTTGGCATCCTTCTCTCCCATGCGCCCACCTGTCCCAGCCAGGAGGTCAGAGCTACCTGCTGGCACGCAGGGGTTAATTTTGTCAGCTGTGTGTTCCACCTACCAGTACACTACTAAGAAGCTTGCTCTAGGCTCAGTATGCCAACGGAGAGATGTATCTGCAGCCAAATATTGGCCTTGTGCTTTTGGTTGAAATTACCAATCACGGTAAGTGTAAGGGCAGCTCTACAAGCAGAAAGCTCTCCACCATCTAGAAAAACCAGGCCCATGTCTCTCAAACCCAGGGATGTTTCTGACACAGCGGAGTCTGAACACACCAGCGTAATGCTCTGCAACAGCCGAAAAGACAAGCAGCCTCTAAGAGTTCCTAGGAGAGAAGCAGCAAGCTGACCAGAAACCTGCGTGCCACTGTGTCAGTCCTCGGTGCTCCTGCTTCTTAAGTGCTGCCATGCGGGTCCAGTATCTCATTCCAGACAGTACACAGTAGAATTGCAAAGAATAAAGGGGGTGTGATGAGGATCTGGAACAGCATTTGTACAGGGAACCTGCAGTGGCTAGGACTTCCAATTTCAGAAAACAGGTGACTCCTCTTTGTAGGGTTGTAATGGAAATCTATAAGTGGTTTGTGCAAAAAAAGAAAAAGGGACAATTTGATGCTACCTGTCATAAATAACACAATTGGGGGCTGCCAACATGCTTATCCAACAGTAAGTTTAAAACAATCAAAAATAAATCCATTTTCTTGCAGTGCATAATTTATCTCTGAAATTTATTGTCACAGGATATAGCTGAAGTATAGGTAAGTGCAAAAATGTGATTTGTGATTTGGAATTAAACACTAACGTACAGGATATGTCTATCTATGGGTGATGAGCTCAGTGCTCCAGACTGAACTTCCTATTGTCAAATTCATTAACTGATTATTATAAAATGGGAGGGTACTGAAGAGGCTCATTCTGTGGTCACCTCTTTCCCTCTTGGGCTCTAACATGTCTCTTAAACACCCTGGGGACAGGACCGGGGGCTGAAGGGGCTGGGTCTGATCTGATCTGCTAGTTTCTGTATTCTTAAGAGAGTTATGAACAGGTGGACACTTAGTATGCAACCATGTGAACCTCTTCATGGTGGAAATGTGAATACACAGACTACAGTCGTGAGCTTGGAGATGTGAGGAAGGATCACAGAGGAAGGCCACATCACCAGAGCTGATTGCTGGGGACAGGAACACTACCCTTCTCAGGGGATTTGTGTTCCAATGAAGTTTAATTCACTCTTGTCTGAAGATGAGTGCCAGCTGTGATGATGATGGCAGATGCTTATTACCTTCACGTAGCTGATGATCCAAATTTTTTCAAAGAACATGACGATGATTTGCATGATTCATACCACAGAGCGTCTGTAAGTTTTTTTCACCGAAAGTTGCCACAAGGCAATCTTTAGCTGGGATTGCATTTATAACAAAAACTTGCCCACTTAGACTTCAAAGTTGTTTGTCAACTTTGAAAATAATAACTGAAAGCTCATCACCCTTCTCTGACCCATGTTTGGTTTTGTTGCATAAAATAATTTGTGCTGTCTTTCTGTCAGGTCAGACCACAGTTTAGACAGCAGTTCTGTGACAGATAAACCTCTCAGAAATCATGGACCAGAAAGCAAATGAGAGATCATACACAAGTGATTGGATGAAAATGTGTTACCAAATTGTGATAGCTTTCGAACCTGGTAGGAGTGCTCAACTTGAGCTAGCCAACACGATTTTCAAGTTGTTAATCTGCAGATGTTATGGAGAGAACCAACCTCTGCGAGATAAATTAATCTGGTTTACATACACCACCTCTAAATGGGGCCAAAGACAAAGTAGAATTGAATAACTTGGGGTACTGTTAAGGAAAGAGAAAACCTTTCACGTATCAAGGACTGGTGGCAATCAAAAGCTATTCTCAGCTGATGGCTGTGCTCATTTCATGGCATAAGCAAACACGAGTGTGCAGATTGCAACCAGCGTAGCCCAGATGGCTTTCCTTTCCATGTCTGGACAAAACTAAGGATTTATTAGGCCACAAAAGCCGCTGGGCTTTATCCTGAAGACGCTGGTTCTTTGGGCTGGAGCTGATGCGCTGCTTGTGGGACAGGGAGGAAAAGGCTGGGCCCCCACTGCAGCTGCTCGGTGGATGGGCAGAAAAATCTGTCTCAGCACACTTGTTCCAGAAGTTTTACATGACCACTAAGTCCAGTAAGGGGAAAGCCTTAGGTAGAAAAAGGAATATTGTCCAGTCTGTTTTCTTCAAAATGTCAGGCTATTGCCTGAACTCATACATTCAAAGAAAAATATCCAAGAAAGCCGGTGAGATATTTTTATACAATTTGTCACTTGAGACCTATATTTTCATTCTTTGAATTTTGGCACTCATTTCAAGAGTTTCAGCACAGAGAAAAACATCTTGTCTCCATAACCACAAACAAATAACATCACAACAAAGGAAAAGCTTCTTCCAATTTCAGACTCAGTCTAACAATTTATCAGAGCAAATCTTATATAAGATTTCTGAGTGATTCGGTTTTGCTGCCATGAAAATATTTTCTTATTTAAATTACTGGGTTCAACATTTCTGCTAACATTGCATTTCAGACACTGTCTGTTACGTGGATGCTTCTGCTACCTTTTTCCTTCAGGAATGGAAGTTGGTGACAACGGGCACTTTAACTATCTGTGCCTTTTTTAAAAAGAGGGACCACTTTAGATAAATCTGTCCTGCTATTCCAATGTAAGGGTGAACATACTTGCTGTGTGTCTTTACTGTTCTCCCAAAACCTGTTTGCCTTCCTTGGACAGAAAAAAATAGCGAAACAAAGTCCTATCCTGCACTCAGGAGGGACACTCTACATCACTGTAACTCTGCTGAGTTCTGTAAGTGTGCAATGTACAGTTTTGTCTCATTTTTTAAAAAATTTGAATCACTGTTTTTTGTTTGCCTGTTTTTCTCCCCAAATCCTTGTTATGACAACTTGCATATTTTATTATTTAAATTTATTTCCTTCCCATTTCTTAATGTTCCCCAGAGACAGCAAACCGGCCTGACAATCAGTTAACATAAATTTTAAAATGGAGTCCAAATATTTAATTGAATTGGTTGTGTCAGTGACTTAATCACCTAATTGCTGGGTCTCTATTTCTGTGATACAGATTGGCAGTGAGTTTGGAAGATCAGTTACATTGCTGGAGACTGGAAATAATCTCATTCCAAATTACATAAATAGTTGAACAATACAGGCAAAATATGCCCTGAATGTACATCCAATGCAAACTTTGGCTTAAACAAGTCAGAACACCATGTCTGGTTTTCTTCAAATTGATTTTTATAGAATACTAGGTGTCTACTTGAGTTATACTTTAAAATGATGACATTATTAATAATATGCTTTTGTATGTATATCCTTAAAACCGCATTCATAGGGTTTTTTTTTTCCTAAGTGTAGTCTTATATTACTTGAATTAAAGATACAGGAGCAAACAGCTCATTTTTAAACACACACAATCAATATTACAATCTTCCACCATCTGCAGCGCAGAAAAGGAGAGAACCTGGAGGGTTGAGGCTTTTTAATTCCAAAAGGAAATATTATAAGCTGAGAGTGAATTAATCTTTGGAAACTACCTCTCATATCTTTGTCTTAAAGATGGATTCTACATAAAATCTCATCAATCTTGCTATTTTTATTTAAATAAGCATGTTCTTTAATGGTTAATAATGGTATCACTCAGAATCTATATATTATTATATGTTATGTACTCTAAATGGTTTTTATAATTGCTGGTTGGTGAGTGTATATCAAACCTGGCAAACTCAGCTAGTGCTAGCTCAGTTCCTCAGTTCAACTGGGGATGAAACTGGAGCCAAAACACGTCTTGAAACCAGAGGAGAAAGCCTGAGGTATGGCACGGAGCAAGAGAAGGGAGTAGATGTGCTTCATAAAAAGGTGCTTTGCCTGCTCTTCTAGTAGTATTCACCTTTCAACACAGTAATATCTTTGCAAATGGTAATTTTGTGGCAAATCCAAGGATGTAAGCTTACCCGAGTTACGTTCCAGTACTAGTAGGAGAAGAAAGCCTTGTGACAATGCCAGGTCTCTCGGAAACTTTGGGTGGGGACTTTGGGTAAGTAACCGCTGCAGAGGAGGAGGTTTGTGGCTGCGTGGCTGAGGCACTGCTTCCCCATCGCCCGCCAGGGCTGCAGCTGAGGAAGGACACCTGGCCCCGGGGACTGGAACACTATAAACGCTCAACAAGCCCGAGGGGAGGGCATGGCAAATCCAGCCTCTGAACGTGAAACCCAATGACTTTAACAGCTCTGCTGTTTATGGGACCTTTTGCTACGTGACTGATAGGAAATCAAAGGCCGGCAGTGGCGGCGGGGCCCCTGTGTGGAAGGCAGTGGCTCCCTGCATGCCCGGGCTGCAGGGACCAGTGTCCGCAGGGATGCTGGGCTCCCACTGTGGCACCAGAAGCAAAGCGGAGAGAAGAGCCAGGCCCTGACAGGGACCATGAGAGGCAATGCTCGTGCTCTGGGAAATTAAGGTATTGCTCCTCGCCATCAGAGCAGGNGGACAGGGGCCATGAGAGGCAATGCTCATGCTCTGGGAAATTAAGGTAAAGGTGTACGTGAAACAGGCATTGCTCCTCGCCATCAGAGCAGGTCTGGGGTCTCGTTATGAACCAACAGCAAGCCGCCGAGGAGCTCAGCTGAGCTCTGCTCACAGTGGGAGCAGCAGGAGCGCGGCCTGGAGAAGTGCAATGCCTGACACTTCTGAAACTTCACCTTCTGAATTAAACTCACTGCAGTGTGCAAAACTTCATGAAATGTTTTAGGCTTCGACACACTTGGATTTTACAGTGACATTAAAAGGACCAGGCTAGAGCGATGTGTTGGGCAGTTGGATACTTTGCAGGCTTCTCCATCGCTAAGAACCTAAACAATTAAAACCTGGATATGGCCAAACAGATATTGCATTGTTCTCACTTTTTGTAAAATAAATTCATTGCCAGACTGAGACCTTGTGTGCTGAGTTTCAGACTGGAGTGCATTTTATGTCTGAGTTATAAAACCATGGAAGAAGAGGTTTGTAACACAAATGCTGACACAGCCAGAGCTATAACAAGTGAACAGTATTGCAATGATATCTTATTTACCTCTAGCAAGGAGCATATAAGGAAAACTAAATAATGTATTCCTGCTCCTACAGATAATTTAATCATAAAACTTCTCTCTGATTTTATTTGGTAGGTTAAAACTACAAAGTTCGTGCATTGATTAAGGAAGAGTAGCAATAGTCTGTATATTCTGTATTTTCCTATGCATCACAAGATTTACATATTTGCAGGTGATACAGCACTCCTATGTTTACTTAAAATTTATTAAACACTATTTTACAGAAAAGGACAATTGAGAGAGAACACAAGAGCATGGCACAGAGTAAGCAAAACCACAGCAGCTTATTGCAAATGACTACAACCATTACAAAAGGGACGTATATGTGACTGCTGTATGTGATTGAGTATCCAAATATAAGCTAGTCCTGCTTTTTCTCCCAGGTATGAATAATTTACAGCAGAAACCCCTGAAATACTCTGCTGTAGCATGAAATCTGCTTAATTGAACGGGAAAGCATTGCATCGAGCTAGCAAGTTAAAAACAGGAGGACAGTCACTCACAGGAAATCTGAAGAAAGTAGTCCAGAAATTATGGCCACTGACTGCCAGCCTCTGCCACTAAGTGCACATACAGTGCATCTGCTGGGGATGTACATGATGCAGAATTTGCTCAATCAAGTTCTGTCTAGATTGGTCCTGTACAAGAACCAACATCTAAGCTTTGGCACAATTGGCTTGCATTCCTGTACTGTGACCTCTCTGATGTCCATTACTGGGTCTGGAAACCTGAACTTGGCAAGCTGCACTACAAAATAAACCTACTAATTCTGAGAAGTGGTTTTTCAGGCATCGCTGTCACTTCTGGATGAAATACATTCAGCCTTGTAGTCTAAGTCTGCCCATGCAATGTGTAATGTTTTCTTTTGTCCTTTATAAAACCGAAATGACTGAAATAATATTTCAGGAGAAGATTTTGCTATCCTTGCTCCAGTGTGCCTTGGCAGTCCCCACACCATTAATATATTCTCCAACTTCAGTGGAATGCCTCTTGGATGGAAGATAGGGCTCATGGTGAATTTAGCTGGCCTGCTGCTGCCACAGGAATTCAGGGGCACGCTGTTACACACTATACAGGAAAAATTACACAAACGTCCGATGACAAGTGTATATTGTTGACACTGTATCCAAGAAAAACTATTGTATACATTAAAGAATGTGTCTTTTTGGCACTCACTGAAATAAGAACAGTCAGGAATTTATGGTCTGGGCTCTTTTAAAATCTTTACACGATGAGACCAAGCAACAGTTTCTGAGCATTTTTGCAGCACCTCCCTGTATCAGTCCCCTTGCCTGCTCCCCTCGCCAATGATTCTGTACAGCTTGCTGAATGTGCTTGAGCTCAACTGCTACTAGTAAATCTTGCACTTTTCTGCTTCAGACCCTTTTTGCTTATGCACAGGACTCAAACTGAAAAACTCACACTGATTTTCTTTTTTGTAACTTGTTTACTTCTCCACCTACAAAGCAAATGCAGTCTTTCCCCTGTAATTTAATGTCCGCCTCTTTTTCCACCAAGGTTGGTTTGGTATTTCCTTTACAAACCTCAATTGTTGGCATTAAAAGCTTGGCCATTTCAACTCTACTGGACTAAAACTTGGCAAACAAATTGTCAGCTAGCATTTAAATTATTCTACTAAAATTTCTTTCTTTTTATGAGTAATCTATGACCAGTATTTATCCCTGCAATCCCCACCACACTTGTAGGTCCCCTGAAGGTGAATCACGGGAAGCAACTGGCTTGAAAATGCTGCTGACTCCCCTTACAAGCACTTAAAGCAGAGACTGCAAAGCCCAAGCTCTGCACCAAAACACAGTTATCATTCAGTCTGTCTGTCTGTCTGCAGGAAGACTTTGTTGTGCTTCTCCATATCAGGAAAAAGTCTCTCAGCAGAAGCTACAAGGTAGAGTCCTTAACAAGGTCGGAAGGGCAGAAGAGCAAGAAGGCACATAGCAAATCTCTCCTGGTGCAAGGCCTCGGCTTGGTCACCTCAGTGCACTGCCAAGGTACTCCTTGTTAGAAAAGGAGACATATCATAAGGGAGCTTTGACTTGCACTAGTTTACAGGCAGCTGCACCAACTAACTATGCCTAAAAATAGTGAGACTGTGGCGGGAAGCCCAGAGCAAGCACCACAAAAGCAAAGCCCAGGAGGGTGCTCACCCTAAACCAGAGCAATAGCTGCCAGCTAGAGGAAGGAACAGGAGAAAGGGGCCATGCTGTTGGGCTGGGTGAGCTGGGAAGCAGGAAAAGCCCTTTACTGCTGCCTGTGTGGAGCACAGGGGCTGTCAGTGCAAGGAGTTGCCCTGCCTGCTGCCAGTGCCAGGGCTGGGGCACCATTTTACTGGCAACCCCTTTAAAACCTCTATCCAAGCCCTCGTTGTTGCTAATCAAGTCCTCCCAGAAGAGCTGTGCTTTTTACTTGCCTCTTCTGTCCGGAGAAACAGAGGCAGCAGAAGCTCCGACAGGCAGGCTTAGAATCCTCCTGTTTGAGGTGGGACCTGAATCCAGTGTTTTAGCAAACATCCCCCAGAAACTGTATTTGCCCTCACTGCTAGTGATCGAGGGCTAGCAGCACAGTCTCAGCAGCATTTCCATCCCCGGCTTATTTGTTTTGAAGCAACAGTGATACTGTGAAGAAGACTGAGTAACTATAATACAGAAACATATTTTAATAGGATGTACATCAGTCTCAAGAAGAACAATTTGAATATAATTCTCTTCCCTCATATTTCTCCCTCCTGTGAAATAACGGCAAAAAAAACTTGACAATATGGTACAGAAGCATTACAGGAGATGTGACTGGGACATGGCTTTTCCAGGCAAACACCATTGGGATCCAGTGCACAGAGAATAGTATTTTGCAAATATGTGAACTCAGCTCTAGGAAACTGCTGGGCAGATCTAAACGCAGGAAAAATTATGAGTCACAAAAGTAGGTCCTACTTTAACAAACAGAGCCTACCTACCCAGCTCACAGCACAGCCCAATGCTCAGTGGTGACCACTGGCTCTCCTAAAAACACCACAGACATTTGGAGAGTTTCTGAAAGGCTTGAGGGAGTGCTGAGGAATTAACATGACTCCTTCCTCAACATATGCAAAACAGACAGTCATGTTTAACTTCCAAAATCAGGAAGTTCAAAAATTATTGAAAAAAGTTATCTGATTTGAGATTATGAAATTAAGTTACTTATAAGAAACACTTAATCTTGGTGCAAGTGTGTTTACCTTTATTACCCATGCCCACTCAATCTCTAATACACAGATTACTATGTGTTCACAGCCATTAACCTGTTTCACCAATTGTATGGTAAGGACCATCTTGTTCTGCACCCAATATGAACACTGAAAACTCTAAAATGTCTGTGGAAACAGAAACATTTATGCTTAGCTCTGTCTTTAGCCCATTTTGATAATGGCTATCCTGTAAAATAATAGTCATAACATACCTCTATCTTGTGAAATACTTTTCTGATTTCAAGGCCGTCGCTGCATTTTGTTTGGAACGTAACTGTTTCCTTTTTTAAAGCCACCAAAGAAGCCATCTGAAAAAGAGATTTGTGCTCATCTTTCATGAATCTCTCATGCAAAAATAACTTCAATATTATGAAGAATTTTGCCTAAAAATTATCTTATTATATATATATTTATTACCAGGTTTTATCTCTTTCTCTGGAGCTCTGGTGACTCTTGCTCCTTGGCTGAAGATGCTAGAGTGAGTAGGCCATTAATCAGACTGAAATCATAACTCCTGTGTTCTCACAGAGCGAAGAAGCAATTTGCCTTCCAACCCTACTCTGCTGCAGCAAATAATACTGATACGATACCTCTAATACGCAATTTTTAACTTAATGTAAAGTGTACCCAAGTCCACTGATCTTCCCTGACCACCAGCTGACATCCTGCTATGTGTGGTGTCCCAGCCCTCCTGAGTGGGCATGTCAGAGTGTCATCCCAGCAGCATGGGGATCTCCCTTAATGTGGACAAACCCTCTGCCCTGCTGCCATGGCCAAGTGCAGCACACTTGCCCAGAGCCAGCTGGTAGTTAAAACATGATCCTAGGAAAGATTTTTTTAAAAGCCAGGAAAAATAAACTAAGTGCTTCTTTGTCTGAGATCCATGGGTAGAATAGGGTGGAGCTGCTTAAAGAGGCATAGTTAAGGATGATAATATTTAGTTGTGTTCCTCAGAAATCCATGGAAAGGAAAGTTCAAGTGCCATGCTGCCCCATCTCTGACCCCCGCTACCTCATGGAGTCTGTGTAGTTGGTGGGAACTGGATTCACTTTGGTGGAGTAGAAAGACTTCCTGACCATCATCTGGTTACAAGATTCCTGGGAAATGTAGCAGAGACCACCTTATTCCTGGCAAACCACACATACAGGTAATGGCAGTTTTTAAAAGAAGGCCTCATCTGTAACTGCCCATTTTGGAGGGGAAGGAGATATTCAGAGGACTGTGGTTTAAATTCTGGATAGCAACTCACTTTTTGGTCTGCTAGTAACGATTCCTGGTCTGTTAGCAATGAAAAACTGCTTGGGTTTATGGTGCACCTTCAGTTCTCCCTGATTGACATGGGAAAAACTGTTCAAAGCCTACTATGCCAGGATGCATGACATTATTTTTCTGAACCCAGTTGCAGGGTATTCTCTCGGGATAGGTGGCATAGCATCTGACTCATCTGCTGGTAGGGAGTGCTGCTAAGTGACCACAAGTTAAATAAACTCAAATTCCTCAGTCATGACTGAGGGATAATGAGGAAAGTTCCCTCTTGCTCTGCAAGTAGCTTCTGCAGGTGTTGGACATCTGGAGCTCCCTCAGCTCCCAAGATCTATTAACCACAAAGAGGAGAACAGATTGAGTAGATTATTGCGTTTTCAGATGATACGAGAAATCAGAGACCTTCCTGACGAACAAACACTGTTTGTAAGTGCTAGCTACAATTGTTGTTCCCATGTTAAATGGCTTTTTCTAGTAGTTAAAACAAAGCCTTTGGTTTTCATGAAAAGCATATAAGCTGAACAAGCTACTTGGTCAGGACAGTCCACTTACAACACCCAAATAAATTCTCAGGTAAATGAGTCATTAATTTTACCATATGTCAGTAAAGCAGAATATATGTATAAGGCCGCATAATTCTCTAAAGATAATGTGCTGAAATTCAACAAAGCATGTTATTTTTAGTAGTTGCAGATCATAAGTGGACATTTTACAGAGAAACCTACAAAAGTTAGTTGTACTTTCTGGTAGTAATTACCTCCCACAAATATGACTCACTTCTGCAGTTTAAATGCACTGGTTTAGTGTCCCAAAATCAACAGTTTTATAAATAAAACTCTGAATCACAGACTGAATGCCTGAAGTGTTTAAATATTTCTTGCTGGCCTGGGAAGTAGTTTGCATTTAAGGCTTTTACTTCATAAAAAAATTCCCAGTGAGAGGTACTGATACTAAAAGGGAGTAAATACAGACAAAAGAGGAAGGCTGCAGGGAGCTCTTGTAGCATGAACTGAATTTTCCCCGTCTTCAGTACTTTTGTTAACACGAAGTGGGATTGCCAAGTTAGATGTGAATAGGACCCAAGATGGAATCAGTTTTCCTGCTTCACAGCATCCTCTTCAACAGAAAGCGTACCTGGAGCTGAGATCACCTTTGCAGCATGGCTTTCAGAGCAGAATTTTTTAAAATTATGAGAGGTGCCCAGAGGTTTTTCACTTATTGGAACACAGGTGAATGCATTCAGGTTTGCACGGAAGCAAAGTGCGGTCCCGCTGGATCTCTGACAGGGCCGAGGGAAGCCTCAAGCCCGGGCCAAAGGCGGGAAACAGCCGCTCCTCCGGGGTCCACCCTGCGCCCGGCCGCCGCTGCTCAGGATCAGCCTTCAGCTCTTTATGGGTTCGCTTCCTGCTCTTCAGCTGTTCTCGCAGCCGGCCTGTCTGCCTGTGGAGCTGGCAGGACGCGGGGGGAAACACATCGGCTCGGCGGCAGCCAAGGCCCGGCTCTTGCCAGGGAGCCGGGACTGCTGCCGGAGGTCGCCGAGCTTCCCCGGGCCTGGAGCGGCGGCAACCGCCGCTCCAGGCCCGGGGAAGCTCGGCGACCTCCTCTGGGCGGTGGAAGGATCGGGCTCGTAGCGAGAGTCGAAGTGTGGTGCCTGGCTCCGGCGGGAAGTTTGCTGACAAGCGGCGGTGCCGCAGCCATGCTGGCAGCCCGGCCTCGCTTAGGAGCGGTGTACAGAGGGAGGGGGGAAAAAAAAAAGGTAATCTTACCTGTAGAGCTTTACCCAAAAGAAAATAAGGCTGCAGAGAAAAAGCATGAATTTTTGTTTTGTCCTTCTGGGGATTCTTCTAGTTTCACTGCACATTAAACTAATTTTTCCTCAGTCAGAAAGGGAAAAAAACCACCACACGGCCCTGTCTCTGCCCTGGCTGACATTGCTGTACCAGAACAGCTTTCTTGACTGGAGGTGACCCAAATAATACTCATCTGATCAGCTATAAAAGCAGAAATATTTATACATGCTACACATGTAAAAAAGTCCTAATTTACACACTGTTAAGTTTGCAAAAACCACCCAGAAGAAAAGAAATGCAGCTACACGGTTGAAACCTATAAACTTTCTATCTTTATTTAATTACAAACTGTCAGTTAAAATCACTACTGAACCTGGGATTGCTGGTGAGGAGTTATATATCATAAGTGACAGCACAGAACATGCAGTCCTTTTTATTTAATAAAGGAAAAAAATGAAAAGGCAAGAGAACAGAAAGATAAAGAAATAGGAGCTGAATAAAAGAAAGAAGGAAAGGAGCAGGGACGTTTTAGATGTCATCCTCTAGCAATTAATCAAGGATTTCTAAAAAGTTCAAGCACAGACTCTGCAGCCTTATCTTGGTTTCTAAGGCTTGGTGTGATCTAGAAAACAGCCCACTTATGAGTAAATGCATTCACCTCTTGGCTGACTCATCCTCAGACATTTGCCTTTCTCCTTTATTTATCTTTCAGCTACTATAAAATCTCTACCACTTTGCTAAACCCACCTTTGCAGAACACACGGATCACTGCTGTCTCTGCTGCACGACCACATGGACACCTGCTGTACCAGCCCTTGAAAGCAGCAAATACTCCACCTGTGAGTTTTAAAAAAATTTTATTGGGAACAGGATGGGGAAATGATATTCTCAGCTTACCTCCAGCAATTGGAAAGTCTTATAACTTTGTCAGGCTTGGTTATGTTCATTTACATTTATTTTATCTAGAAATAGATGTTCCTCTGATATTATGCAGGCAAAGATTAGAATAAAGCATATCATTACATACATTTTGAAGCTCCATTTTTGATGACTGTGCACAATATCATTTAATCAATTTCATAAAAACTTTACAGTGATTCGCCCTGAGCCACAGACTTTGTGTGTGTTGCCAGCTACTGCAACACTCGTGTCCCACAAGCTACCAGACCTGGGATAAAGCCCTGGAGGGAAGAGGGGCCCAAGAAAGCTGGTCAGTATTCAAGGATCACCTCCTCCAAGCTCAGGAGTGATGCATCCTAACAAAGAGGAAGTCAGGCAAAAAATGCCAGGAGGCCTGCATGGATGAACAAGGAGCTCCTGGACTTACTAAGGCACAAAAAGGAAGTCTACAGAAGGTGGAATCAAGGACAGGTAGCCTGGGGGGAATACAGAGAAATTGTCTGAACAGCCAGGGATCAGGTTAGGAAAGCTAATCTGGTCAGGGATGTCAAGGACAACAAGAAGAACTTCTATAGGCATGTCTGAGATAAAAGGAAGACACGGGAAAATGTGGGCCCTCTCCAGAAGGAAACAGGAGACCTGGTTACCCAGAATATGGAGAATGCTGAGGTATTCACTTTTTTGCCTTGGTCTTCACCGGCAAGTGCTCAAGCCACACTGCCCAAGTAACGGAAAGCAAAGGCAAGGACTGGGAGAATGAAGAACCGCCCACAGCAGGAGAAGATCAGGTTCGAGATCATCTAAAGAACCTGAAGGTGTACAAGTCCTGATGAGATGCATCCGGGGGTCCTGAGGGAACTGGCAGATGAAGTTGCTAAGCCACTACCCATCATATTTGAGAAGTCATGGCA
>VZTO01004258.1:97006-115291 GCA_013400615.1 Syrrhaptes paradoxus
CATAAGAAAGACATGGATCTGTTAGAGCAAGTCCAGACGAGAGCCACAAAGATGATCATAGGGCTGGAGCACCTCCCATACAAGGACAGGTTGATAGAGTTGGTGTTGTTCTCTGAGGAGACCTTATAGCAGCCTTCCAGTACCTGAAGGGGGCCTCCAGGAGAAATGGGGAGGGACTTTTTACAAGGGCATGTAGTGATAGGACAAGGGGTAATGGCTTTAAACTGAAAACCATTACCTTTAGACTAGATATTAGGAAGAAATGGTAAGGATGGTGAGACACTGGAAGAGGTTGCCCAGGGAAGTTGTGGATGCCGCATCCCTGTAAGTGTTCAAGGCCAGGCTGGATGAGGCTTTGAGCAACCTGGTCTAGTGGAGGGTGTCCCTGCCCATGGCAGGAAGACTGCAACTAGATAATCTTTAAGGTCACTTCCAACCCAAACTATGAGTCTATGAAGAGCTTTAACTAACAACAAGTACAGAACAGAAACAACAGAGGAGGAAGATAAGCATGAATGTGCTGGATTATCACAGGATTACCACAGCCTACCAGTTAGTCCAGTCCTGAGAAAAGACAGATGTGATCATATGATGCAAAACAGTGTCACAAGATACAAGAAAGTGTTGATAGAGCATAGGAAGAATTCAGGTCCTTGTCCAAGGCATTGGTGACACCTCTCTTGACATCTTTTAAATAACTGTCACCCAGATTCAGAAAAGACAAAGAAGTCAAATAGGTACAGAGGAAGGGTACAAATCTTATGGGCTAAAAAAACCTGCTAAATAAAGCCAGAGAGGAGATATAATTGCTGTCTTTAAAACTCTCTCGCTGATGATGAAGGAAGAAAAAGGGCACAGATCTAGAAATACCATAATAATAAAACACATTTTCAGAAGTAAATGGGTTTGAAAACCCACACTGGCTTTTCTGAACAGTACTCGAGAGCTGTGCAGGCACACCACCCTTCCCAGAGCCAAGTCAGAGGTCTTGGACCAGGCACAGACAGGCCCAGTTAGCTGGGTCTAGAGATGGCAAAAAAGATCTGGCAGATTAGTGATATCTGCTGTGCCCAATCTACCTGCCTGTTCCTGCCCACTCCTGCTTCTTAGTCAGCCTTACAAAGAGTCTGAGCCGTGGGGGTACTTCAATAGCCCACAAATGCTACGCGTTTACTGCTGCATCCCTGTCCCAGAGAGAAGCAGGTTGATCTTAAGTAGCCCTGGGAAAGACTATTTATCCTCTCTTGCATCATGACTCTATGAGGTGGAGGTAAAGGGTGCCTAAAATACAAACACCCCAAGGCTTAGCCCTTCAGGGTACAGAGCTGAGATACAGCCTTCCTTCTGCTCTTGCAGAGTGTAGCTGCTCCGCCATCACCTCCAAGAACAAATGAGTCACTAAAGGTCACGTTTCTCATTGGGGACAGTGAGTTCCTGCACAGGTTGTGCCCTAGGCATAACTGCAGCACAGCACCCTCTGTCCTTACCTGCTCTCACCTCTCTGCAGAGAGACCAGACATAACTGGGTTCCTATTTTTGCTCTTGCTACAAAATGCTTGAAAAGGAAGATTTGAAAGAGAAGAAATGCTCCCCGAGTCAACAGAGGTCAGTGGTACTTGTGGTATGCTCCCTACACACGTTCAGACACTTAATGTAGGTGCTCCAAGTCTTTCCCCTGGTATATTTGCCTCTCCAATGCTCTGTGTAGATGTTGGTCTTCTGCTTGGGATCACAACTGTGAAATGCTTCAAGTGGTGAGTGTGCTCTCCCAGCTCTGGCTGCAGGGACAGAGGAGACAGCTACGTAACTGACGGAGGCAGGAGGCTGGCACATCACCCTGAGAATGCAATCTGAAGCAGTGAAGAAAATGGAGTCTGATTAATGCATCCGCAGTGCAAAAAATGGACAGTGATTGTCCTTTGTTTCTCTGTTTGTGACTTTGCAATGTGGATTTGATTACAGCGGTCTGAACTCAGCAGATTTCCTCCCTGCGAACAGTGGAAAACATTGATGCTCTATTTACAAAGAATTTCTGGGAAGCCTGTTGCACATACGTATCAACAACTACTTGCTTGGATGGTTTTTATTTAATAGGGTTTTGAAAAGCATATGGAGAAAATTTCTGCTGTAGTGCATTTAACTCAGAAATGTGCCTTGCCTGGAGGAACAAGCTCTTAGGAGTTGCAATGCTTTTGTATCTGGGTAAAGTGTGCTGGTGTGGGGATGTGTATTTGGGCTCTCCTCTTATCAGAACCTCTGGGGCCTGTGGCTGGATTGTACCTTGCTGGAGAGTTCATTCTGTATGTAGGCAAGGCTCTATGCAGAACTCACATTTGCTAAAATATCCTTTGCTCAAGGCCTTGAGTTTTATAATATTTTTGATGTCATTTGCTCTTTGGAACAATATCTACAATATGTTCATTTTCCTTTAACTCGAAGCTGCAGCAATCACCCTAAAATGGCATTACATAACATAGCACATCTGGCCTGGAAAAGGACAGTTCAAATGTTCTATATTTGGGTTGTGATCATTATTTTAATGTAGGTCTAGTGAGGGGATTTGAAGATAGATAATGTCTCTAAAATTTGAAAAATTCTACCGTGTCCTTGTATGGTATTTGTTTTAACTGACCTTTATTTCCAGATCACAGGAGATCCCCTCCAGAGCTGACACACAGGAGCAATACAGAGTAGAAGCAAGATGTGTCTAGATTCGTCAGGGACCCAATATATCCTGCACTCTTGGTTAAACAAGTGGGAATTGCAGCCCTCGAACCCCACAGCATTTGGTTACACTTGAATTTCTGATTATTTGCTCCTTTACAAATAGTTTCTGAATTTCCTAGTGTGCAGTAGCAAGCTTGAATACATAAAAATCAGGTTACTGTTATCCAGACATTTTTTATTTCAAAATAACCCAGTATCTGATGCAATTCACTCTAAACAGTACATCCTCAAATCATTGTTTTAAAAGCTTCCTTAAAAACTGTTAAGGGACTTTTCTGTTTCCGTATTGAAATTTACAGTGGTCTTTTCAGCAAGGAAGAAACTAATCAGGGTCCCAAATCTAAAAAGTCTTTACACAGACAGTTAACCAAAATAAAGTTAAATATACATATAAAGTCTTTGCAGGAATCAAACTCAGCACACCATAAAAGAGAAGTTATGAAATCTGACTATGCCATCCAAAGCACAGAGCAAACCAAAAAAGTGAGACCGTTTAGTAACTTCTCTCAATTTAATCAAGTTGCAAGCACATGAAGTATTCATTTCTCAGCCAGCACTATGATTTTCAGGTGGGAGGCAAACCTTCGGCATAATTCCAAATAGGTATCACAAGTTATTTAAAAGTGCAAATCCGTTATTTATAGCTGAAGTATTTCTCTTGTTTCAGTTTCAGTGAAACTCACGTTTCAAATTTTTATAGGCTTACAAATCATCGTTCAGCCTGGTTAAAGAGCTTACTTTCGCAACGCAGACTGAAAAATACAGCGCCCTCACGACACAGCAGGTAAATATGAAGGACAAATGCATACGTGCTATGTGTAAGGCAACAGATCTCACGGTTGGAAACAAGAGGGGGAACTGAAAGAGAAAGGACTGGGAAGGAGGCTGAAGAGGAAAGGAGACAAGAATAAGCACTAACAACCTGAGTCAACATTAACGAGAAAAGGCTCCCTGAAGGGAAGAGGTCCCTTTCTCACGACTTCTCTGTTTATTGATTCAAATGGAAGAAGATAGATACCACATTGTGGATCTATTTTCTAATTAGAAAACAAACTAAAATCTATAATTAAAAAATGTGATTTAAAGAATGCATGAAAAGCAACCTTGCTGTTTTGACTGTGACCTGTTTAGTCTGCTTTGAGCTTTTTAGAAGCCCAATATCAGAGGAACAGATGGAAAAAAAAAAAATGCCGGCACATATTTCCCCTTAAGCTAAATAATAGGACATGCAGTAGGTAGATACCACATAAGTGGTAGACAAAACCTTGATTTATCTTCTGGAACTTGTAAGCACCATACACATTGCAAGTTTTAGTTACTGAAAATCAGTATTATATCTTTAGTCTGGAAAAAAAAAACCCAAACAAAACTTGCTAGATGATTTTAGGTTAGGATGACAATGTGTTAAGGTTGCACATTAGAAAAGTCCCAGTTCACAGTGTTTATTCTTCTATGTCTTATACAGGACGGATGCTTTCAGCGTGCTGTAAATCAGTTGCATACACAATGTCATTAGACTTAACATATTCTTCAACAAGGTTTTGAAGCTCTGCAACGTCCCTGGTCATGCTCACAGCTTGCAGCAATCACGACTAAGTTGCCTACGTACTCCCACTGGATATTCTAGGTCCAACGAAGCCACAAGAACATATGTGTTTGCACTGATCCCACGCTTAAGCTCACCACAGGAAAAGCTGCTCAGGCTTGCTCTAAGCCTGCAGGTGAATGGACGAAGACAGATAACCTCTAGGGCCTGACCCAATACCCACCAATGTCATGGAGACTCTTGGCAATGATGGCATTAACCCATCAGTCAGGCCCCTTGGTGTCTGGTGTACAGTACACCCAGCTCTGAGAGCTGTTTCCAAACCAGGAGCAGTATGTCTCATTTAAAGCCTTTTGGTTTGTGAACTTATCTCCAAATACTCCCACGGGAAAACAGTGAAGTGTCAAAACCCAATATCTTAAATTATTGACATACGGAGTAACCTGCAAAGGAAAACAAACACATTTGCTCTCTTATAATGAAAACAAAAGATTGGCACTTCTGTAAAAAATAGTAAGGCTGTTTTTTTGCCAGTAGTAATGCAGGTTCTGTGACTTCTTGTTTCCTAGATTTTACTCATGACAGAAAAAAACTAATAGGGGAAGGATACATGGACAATGAAGAGCAGAAGGGATTTTTATTTTGATAGAGCACTGAGGAAGCTTCAGAACCAGAGCTTCTGACTATGGCACATCAATAATATCCCTGTCTGATAGCAACAGGCTGAATATTAAAACTGGACTTAATGGAGCTAAGATGTAGAGCTTTACACAGATAATGTTGATTGATCTCCACTGACCAAAATCCCAAAATTACATCATCTTTACAGGTCATAGATATTTTTATTGATATGGTTAAAAATATCAGTTCTCAAAGAGCATTTGGTAATGCCTTCTAGGAAGACACCTAGGAAGAAGTCAGTGAGTCATAGGGTCCTGTTTTTTGGTTTTACAACAATGTTAAAGACAAAATTCATTTGCAAGAGAGAGAATAGTCTACACTTCTGAAGTTTTGTCTGTAGTAGGGAATTTTACTGGTAAAACAGGGAAGCCAAATAACTTTATACATTCCATCAGCTAGGCCCCACTAAATTTAAAAATGCTGGGAGGTTAAATATGTACATATTTCTGCTGCCTTTCAGCATTTTCACTGGTGGATCAATCAAGAGTTCCTCAGTGAGCTAATTCTGTCCCTGCTTTGGAGCATGCTTGGAGTAGATGGATTTTATTTTTTTTTTTTGCTCATCTATGTGCTAAATTTGCTGAAATTTTCCACAGAAGCAGAAAAAATATCCCAACAAGAGGATGACATCTTTGCCAAATTTTAAGCAAGATATTTAGGGCTTCTCTATATGGTCAAAATAATGTATTTTTGCTTAATTGCTTTATAGTTACTGATGAACAATTTGCTGAACTTCTCTCTCTACTGCATCCCTCTCTAAAAAGTCAGATTGCAGGAGATAGCCAGAAAAGGGAACTCCTGTCTAAATCAGTTAAAATTTAAACCAACCAACAGCTGAAATTACAGCAAACTAAAAGCTGTCTCTTATAATGGAAATGTCAGACAACCTTAATTATAGGTCACCACCAGTTCTCCCTACAACAGAGTAATTTTAGTTTCATCCATAGAAATGAATGGAGTTAAGGGGGGAAAAAAAATCCACCCATTAAATCCAAAATCCAGGCTGCTCCTTCACTACCGCTCTGCTTCGGGCCAGCCAAGCAGCTACAGAATTCCCAGCCCACTTGTTTGCTGTGGTTACACAGTCCTGTGTTATTTCCACTATCTCACACACAGAGCCAGAAGAACTTGGAAGATGAAAAGACTTTTGCTTTCAAATTTTTTCCTTTTAAAAGCAGAAAGCTAAGTGTAATTCTATTAATGCATTATTATTTTGGAGGGACTGCTGGAGTCAGGAAATTCCAAGTCAATGCTATATTATATTCATTGTGCAGATGTACCACTTTCTATTCCTCTTTTCATTGTTAAATATAACCCGTTGTAGTGTATTTTTCATTACAGAATGTGCAGTGGGATGTTTTCTGCAGCAATGCTGGAATCACCACCCAGGGGAGATTAGTTACGTCTGAAAGTGGATGGACAAAAACGAAGTGTAAAAAATGGCTGAAGGCAAGGGAGTTTGTGCTAGAAAATGAAGACTGTACACAACTGGACCTTCACTTTGATAGATTCAAGACACTGCTCATTTTCAGACAATTTTCTGGGAGGTTTCCCTGATGTCCCTCTACAGGTAGCTCTGTTATTTTTTTGTAACACTCTATATCAAAAATTCATACTCAAAATTCTGGAGATGATTACTAGTTCAAATATTTGGTAATTCTCTTGTTCTTTATCTGTGCTTCACTATTTTGGAGCACTTCATTCTAAAACACTTAGGAATATAAAGCTAAGGATATTTACAATGAAAGAGAAACCAAAACAGCAAAATAATAATAATAATAATAATAAAAAAACCCTCCAAAACTCAAAAAAGCAAACCCAAAGAAAACCCAACCTAAGAGTTCTCAAGCTGCTGATGCTGACTTAAAGCCTAACCTTTTCTTCCCAGACATAGGTCATCATCCTGCCTCAAGGCTCTTCCTAATTGAGGATCCTTAATTACCGGCTGGTGCTTCAGGAGGTCCTCCAACTTGATGTTGTTTCTTTGTTCCGCACAGCAGGGCACCGATGGACGCTTTCCCCAGCCTGCGGGAGGGGAGGCATAGGGGTGTCCCGGGGCCGGAGTGCTGGGGCAGAGCCAGGCAGGGAGCACCGGGCAGGGGCTGGCCTAAACCCCTCCGTGCCCTGATCTGTCCTTGAAGCTGTTGGCTGCCAAATGCAAATCAGAAGAGTTTAAAGAAACCTCTGGTTTATGGCTCCTCTCACCAAGCAGACATTAGACACCAGAATGCGGTTTCTTTGCTTGCCGTTTCAATGTTTTTATTTGTAGCCAGCACTTAGGAAAAAAAAAAGCTCTTTTGCTGGACTTTCTCCCCAAAGCACATTTTTACTTCTCTTGTTGCTTCTCTCTGCCTGTATATGAGCAGCTTTGCAGGCTATATGCCAGTGGCACCCACTTCCACCCATCCTTCCTTCCATCTGCACAGCCAGCTCCAGATGATACTGCCTACCATTAAGTTCTGGGCAATGGATTTAGTTCAGCTGTGTCACTCCAAGAAAGAAAGGACTGTAACTACTCTTCACTGCCCTTAGATGAATGAAGGGCAATTACAGTGTGATTCCTCTCAATGAGTTGCATTGAAGCACTCTCATAGTGATATAAATTGTTACAAAATATTAAATACACTGAAAAAATTGTCAGATGTCACATAGGTTGATTTAAGCAAGGAGAAATCTACAACTACGCACCAGCAGTTGTGTGTACAAAGGATGTAGCACTGATGCTGGCAAATCTTATAGCAATGCCCACTACAGACAGCTCTGTGGGGGCTTGCTACTGATTAATCAGTCACCCCAAAATTCTTTCTCCAACAGGAGTCCTGCAGATGAAATCAACAGGGGTGAAGCTGAGTATGGCCTGCAGTTGCAGTTCTTGGGAGCCACGGGTCATGGGTTTCTCCTTGTATTTTTCCTGGATATTCAAAGGAAGAGGCTATGAAAGCACTCCAGCCCTCCGGTTTCCTTCCATAACTTCCTGAGATCCTCAACTGTATTTAGGACTCCCAAGGCAGAACTTGTATTTACTTAATGCTGACTTGACTCAGCAGAATGTGGTGAGACACTGGCCAAAAACCTCCATGTGTTCATCTCAAAGAGTGCTGCTTTCCTGGGAACAGCCTCTTCTGTCTCTCCTTAAGTGCATTCTGTAGATTCCCACTCTGGGAACAGTTGGATAAGCAGCACTCCCAAGTGAGGAGGGAACATGCTCCGAGTGATGGATGCACCGCCAGCCAGCAGAGCAGCTGACAACCAGTCAGATGGCCTTTGTTTAGGAAATACATGGTTAGAGCTTGACAGCACAGCACCAAAAATTTCCTAATGGAAAATTATAACAAGGAGATTACCTTTAGCCTTGTGGAATGTGATCTAATCCCTAATGGGAGAGGCATGGAGACAAACTCGACACTCTCTTCGATGTGTATCTTAACACTTAAGATATTTCAACATACATCATCATTGACATATCTTAATCTTTGTATGTTTTATTGTTATATTTACTTATGTCATTATTATTATTATTGACTGCTCCTTATTATTTTCTGCATACCACTAAGCCAGTAATTTCTTAAAATCTTTGACTCTCTTTAGGAAAGTTATACTCAGCATTTAATATAAGAGTTTAGCTTTCATCTGATACTGCTTTGCATCTTGCTTCAATATGTCCTGATTAAATACGGCAAGCTGAAATATTCTTTCTAATACTGGAATGATGTTTTTCTTAGAAAAGGATCCCAGATGGTCAGATGAGAGGTCTCTTACACTGAAATGAATAGCAACTTAAATATTGAAGATTACTAGTCCCTAAAATCAATTGGGATCTTCTAATGGGAAAGATACAAAAATGAATGCTACATCATCATCCTGAAACTTATATTCTCAGGCTCCAGATCAATGTCCTGCTATTGAGTAAACTCTATGTTTTCTTTTTGAGATTGTATCTGTAGGCGGTAAGAAGGGCCCTACATAGTCTGGTGATGGATTTTGGTCCAAGCAGCGCTGGATCCTTTGAGGAAGCATTATCCTTCCCATGACTTCAGGAAGTGATGGATCTCTGTAACTAAACAGCATGCTTACCTTTCATAAACTATCTAGGAAAATACAGGGAAAGCCATATGGCATCTCCTAAAATTAGATATCACTTATCATAGTACCTAATTGTAAGGCCACAGAGCCTACATCTGCTGGAACTGGGTGTAGCATGAAATGTCAAATGCAGATTTAGATCCAAGTAGGACTGTAAGAAGGAAATTAAGTGTCTTTGACATTCTTTTAATTGAGGAAGAGCGAGCTTCCTGAGGAGTTTGTTGAGATTCTGATGGAGAAGAGCAAAAGGTTTGAAGAAATCTGAGTCTTTTGCCAGCAGTAAAGTGGAATAAAAAGTACTTCGAGCTTTTCTGTTATCTACTCCCCCATACTTCTCCCCCACAGAGATGCAGAGATGTTTCCCCCTAGCTGGTAGTTATTATAGTAGATACTATTGGAACAAAAAAGTCCAACTGAATCCTCAAACACTCTTCTTGGTTAAGGAATTTCCCTTGTTATAATTTTGGCTAGTTTCTCAAAGCATTTGGGAAGCCAACTCTGATGAATGAAACGTGTCTGACATGATGTATGACGTTCCATATATTGCATGTCACGTAAGTCAAAATCAAATGTAAGCATTTGCCTACAACTGTCTTCTATGGAAATTCCAATAGTGTCTTCAGACTGGGGTTTGTATAAACTGTGTGATTAGGATTTGGGAACTATTTTGAACAAGGAGGAAAGATATATTAATACATTGCTGAGTGACACATCTTCTCAAGGCACAGGAAGAGTTGGGGTAATGTAGCTAACATAACATGGGATAAAAATTATTAATTGTAACCTCTTCAGCCACTTCAAATAAGTGGGAGAAAGGCTGAGTCTGCAGGTGCTGGTCCAGTGCAGTACTTTTAATTTGAACTACCGCTGTGTTCCGTTTGCTAATACGTGGGGATTTGAACAGCAGCCACGGCTGCGGTGGTAGTAATCTCTTGGGGAGGGATGGGGCAGGCAGATGCGGGTATAACCAAGGGATCACGAATCTAGGCCAAGCCCATGACTTTGTGACCTTCCTAATCTTTAAAAATAGCATGTGTGCATGTATACAAGCAGATGCAATGTAGTAACAGTTATACACCATAAATGTTATCTAAAATGTTTTTGCATATTTCTGGTATTCTGAAAGGTAAGAAAAGCTCGTGAGGAGAGGCACCTCGAGCTCTTGTGCAGTAGGACATGAGAGACAGCATTGAGTAGCAAGCAAGAACACACAAATGAATCTACATAAAATATTTCTGTTTCAGTTCAGTGGTGGGTTTTGCTCTGGCTCTGATGATCCCTGGCTGTCTGGATACTCTGTCTAGTATTTTCTTCTGGGCATGAAGAATGGCCTGTTTGCTGAATTTGGCATTTAAGTCTCGGTAGTCACAGCAATGGACAGGTTTGTCTGTTTGCTTTTTTTCTTCAGTCTTGCCCAAGTCAACAGAAAGGGTTATCCATCACTATACCACAGGAAAAACAGGCTAGGAAAACAGCACCAAAACTGTTTCCTTAGGATTCATATCAGTACGCATCAGTTTGAGGAGAATGGAGACCCAAGCAGTGCATCTGTCCTTCAAATGCAGTTTCAGAGGCTGTAAAACTAACGTAATGCGTTACTATTCAAAAAAAAATGTGTCTGAGATTTAGTCTGACTCAGATTAAGACTAGACTGTAGTCAAAAGGTCTTGAAATAGACTCTGAAAAATAGTTGTCCATAAGCTACCTTTCAGAGAGGAAATTAACAGCAGTTGCAAACATAATTTTTCAGACCTTCTGGAATAAACGTTAAAGCAACAATGTTACGATCACAGAACATCACAGAACCTATAAATAATATTTAGGAGCAGTGCAGTCTTTGTGAAGCAATTGCCAACTAAAGATAACACAGTCTAAGGTGAAGCATGCAAGTAAGTACAGTCCTGGATTCATGGTGAAGAATGCTGTTGTACTGAGGAGCTCTTCCACTTTGCAAATTAATCTTACATCTAAAATTAGCAATGAATCCCATGATGTTCTTGACATTATTTAGAATAAATGGCATGGCACCAAAGTACTATTATGAATAACAATTAAGCAAATGTCTTCTCTTCTCAAGATGCTAAAATGATGAATCCAAATATAAGCACACCCGGCTGCAGGAACAAACTCTGAGCTTTTGAATTATACATCTTTGCAGAATAAGGTTTTCACAGTTATCCTCTCTATGCTAAGACTGCCCAAATATTTTATACACATTTGGCTGGATTACAAGTGGTAAAAAAAAAAACTCTTTTTTTTTTCATGACATAACAAATGCTTTTGTTGCCTTTGGTGTTGTGTGATACATGGTACATCATTCAAAAATCCACAGAGCTGGCGTGGCCTGATCAGGGAACGGTGTCTACCGACACTCGGCAAGAAAAGAGACCACTTGCAGGTGAAACAAATTCTAGGACTTTTCACCCTACAAAACCAGGAGTAAAAATTAGAGCGAGAGGTGAAGTTATCTCCATAAACCCCAACAACCTAATGACAGGAAAACCTATCTCACTGACTGGACTGATGTCAAGAGTAAGAGATGGGGTAGGATTCATCTCACTTAACTTCAGATGCCTGTGAGGAGTACCAGGCTCTACTGACTAGATCCCCACTAACTACAAAGGCAGCTGGAGGGACTGGCCCAGAAGTAAAACTCCAGACAGCCAAGTCTCACACATGATCACCTGCTATGGTTACTAAACATGAATTAGTCATCGCCTGCAAGAAATCAACTGCTTCAATGAATGCCTACCAACAGCTACCGAAAAAAGGTAATTAATCTTTTAAATAGAAATAAAATTACCTAAAACACATCAAATTTGAATTTTATTACTCCAGGTAGCTTTTGTATTTGCAAAACAAACAGTGGTCAGATAAGATCCTGCAGGCATGTAAATCCAAACAAAGCTCTCCATTACTGCTTTCAGCTTCTAGCGAGTCCTAGTTACTCAGGATTTTTCAGTTAAATTCTCTGTGCATGTGAAGATCTGCTTCTGGTCATCCCTACAGCTGCAGACCTTCAAGCTCGTGTTGTTTTTTTTTACCTGGCTGCTCTGCAGAAACTGATGTAGGCTATTGAGTACATGCCCTGCATGCATGAGATGTTGGGTGTAATCCATCTTTAATGGGAAAGCCCAGTAGTCACTGAGCTCCTCTGGGATATTAAAAACCAAGGTTCGGTTCTATCCTCTCAAAGAAATCTGCATCATCATCATTCACCAATGATGCCAATTCACCTTCCTAAAGACAACAATTCAGGTGTTCTTCATCTGTACTGATGATTTTTTTTTCTATAAAATACTTAAAATAGTCGTTGAACGAGAGAAAGATTATAATCTAACAGCCAGAACATTTATCTAAGTGCTGAGAGGAGTATAAAGTATTTCAAAGTACTTCTCTTAAGATGACACAGGAGCTCTTGTCCTTCTCCCAGTACTTACACAGTTAGTCAGCATCAATAACAGAAAATGCGAGTTCTTCAGAATATCTAAAGCCCAGTGATTTAGGGTACTGCCCACCGTAGCCATCTGTGTTCAAACCTCCCCAGTAAGGAGAGTGAACTTAATAAAGGGAATTTTCAAATCATTTGGTTCATGGAAACCCCCGGATCACCTGCTCTGCTTCTAACAATTGCTTTGATACAAGCTTTTAATACTTGGGTAAAAAATAACATTTTCTATTTGATCTCATGTAAGATCTTTTTAGGCTTTTATTTCCACAAGGGAAAAAATAAGTTTATTGTGTGGATGGATCCAAACTAAGCTTTCCTTGTTTGATCTTGCAACCAAAAATTCCTGATATGCACAGCCTTACATGAGGATCACAACCCCTTTCCAGTTCTTTACCAACACAGGATCATTCTTGTACTCAACTGCTATTCCGTGCTCCAGTAAACTAAATGCAGGTGTAATTACACTAGTTTTACACAGCTCTGTAGTGCCAACAGATTTGGTCTGTGCATGTGAGGTTCAGAAATATCATTGTCCATTTTAATACCGTATGTTTGTATCTACAGACAGACCCATACCTTGCCAAACAGGACAATCAGACCAACTATGCAGAGTACACCAAAGCTCCCGCTTACCTCTCAGAAAATAACCATCCCAGCACCTGTGTTTCTCCTTATAGCATTGACTGATGATTTGTTGAGGTCTCTTCGGCAAAATGAGATTTCTAATTGTATTTGTTTGCTTGTTTTGGTAGACTCTCATATTCTTTTTTTTCCCTGGTTTTCTTAATGTTATTTCTGTATATTCAAAATACATACTGCAAGCTCCAAAACTATAGCAGCTCCAAAACAACAGCTTTCCTTTATATATTAACCAACATTTCCTGCAGAAGTATTATGCACTTTGCAGTGAGAAAAAACAAAAGACAAATGAGAGATAACAAACTAATAACATCTAACATTAGAATGTATTCCAGCAGTTAAAATCCCAAATATAAATGAGAAGAATATGCAATGAAATAATTAAGAAATCAATTTTAAGTTGGGATTTAAAGAGCTGAGTGAGCCAGCTGCACAGATATCATACCAAAGAGAATAACTCCAAATGAGAGCAAAAGGAGCAATCGCACAAAACTGTGAGCCAGCAAACAGCAGAGGGCTGGGGAGTAGATCTAAATCAGAAACAGAGTGTAAGCTGCAGAAGGAAACAAACATGAACCATATGGGAAAATATTCACAATACATTAGCGTTTAATTAGATAATGTAATGGATAAGGACACTTATGCAGAGTCATCATAAACAAAGATGAATGGAAAATGTGCTACTAATAAAACTGGGTAACCTAACGGCACTGCAACTGCAATTTGATCCGTCACAAGTTCAGATGTAATTTAAACCAAAAAATAATATTTTGATACAGTATTTTGCTACTGCATCTAGTAGTACAAAAGAAAGTATTGAAGGAGACATTTTCGCTGAAGTTCCAGGTACTTGGGAAACAAACAAAAAACCACAAATGTTCATAATCCAATGCCTGTACCCAAATTTGCATTCCAGTTCCCTTTTGAAAACACAAGATTTGCCTTTTGGATGAAGAATGTGAAATGACCTTTTAAAATGTTTTCCTTTTCTAAAATTATTTTTTTTGCTTGTGTGAAGGCTCTGAAACAGAGATCACATCTAAAGCTGAAATCAGCATAAGACTGATGTAGGCCCTAGTTATGTTTTTATACGTTCATTTTATCGAGCATACCAACCTGACACAGGTATCAGCACAGGTTAATTGCATTCAAGAGAAAAACAATATGCAACAAGTAAGGCAAAAGGAGAGCAAGAGAAACAAAATGGTTTTGAAGGCCGTTGTGATATTCACAAACATGTTTTCTTAACAAGGAAGATTTTTGAAAAGTCAATTGCATATAGGCATGTCATTATAGCTATATCGAGCTATGTACACATTGATGCTTTATGGCAGTTTCCATCCTCGTACTCTTTCGAGCAGGTACAGCCTTCTCAAGTTGTGTGAGACACGACAATTTATTAGGAATCACAGCTTCAAGCTTTAAACAAACAAATAAATTCATGGTAAAGTACAGAAACAGAAAAAAATTCGAAAATGAGTGAAGTGAAAAAAAGAGTAATTTATCTTGATAAATATTTACAAACTCCACTCTAAGTGAATGTGCAAACTTCAAGTGGCTTGACCATTTTTTGAGACTGTACAACATCCCAGGGCACACCTTCAAAACTTGTTAGATTCACTTAGAAGCAAAAACAGAAATTGAAAGACCATCTGGAAGGGCACTAAAACCGTATGTTGATATTTCTAAAATCCACATTTTATTCAAGATTAGTTCCTCAGCTAGCTGCAGTCAAGCTGCATATTTCTCGGTCATTGTTCTCCTAGTAAATCTTTCAACTACAATTTCTATCTAGGACCAAAAGCGTATTTCCAGAAAAGAAAAAAAAATAAATTGAAAAGTAAATTTTAGGAACTGACATTCCAAGAAAATACACAGAAGTGAAAATAACATTTCACTAATGGAAATCAGAAAAAAAAAAAAAAAGAAAAAAGAATCTCCACAAACCAGAAATGAAACAAGAAACAATTCACTGAGTCATTTTTTCACTGTAATTCTAAATTCATTCAACTAAATGAACACCATTAAATCTAGAATACTCAGAATAGGATGTGAAACTTCATTTCATAAACATGAGTAAGGAGCAGGCATGCAAACAGAGGGCTGAATGCTTTTATTTAATAATACATACTCAAGAGATCATAAACCATAACACAACATTCATGACTATTTTTAAAACAACAAACACTGTCTATAATAATCATTATCTGGTTTTCAAGCATTCATACCGCAGCATGACTACTGAAGTATTTTAATTCCTGTCTTCAGACAATGGAAATAAATTTCAAAAAAAGGTGACAGCAGCTACGCAATCCAACGTTTCAACCCCACTATGCCCATTCAGGTTGCCTAAATTCCCCCACAAATTATGTCACTGGAGACAAACTAATTGTTATGGATGACCACTGTCTCAGAATTCCTCCTTTAAAGAAACATCTTCTCAAGCCTGCCACATTTAAGAGGATGTAGAAAACATACTGATTTGCTGAGATTTTGCAAATGAGTACATTAATTAACACCTGCACCCTTGACTGAAAAGTCAGATTGAAAGCAGTGCACCATAAAGAAAATCTGGATTTTTCATTCTTGCAGCACAGATCAGTTTAAATGACATATACAATGGGCTCATATATTGCAGAACGCTACAAAGAGAGAAGGAATTTTAACTAGTGGGTTTGCACCTAGGGTTAGAAGAATGTATTGGGTCAAAACACTTTGAGAGTGGCTGCACCCATCACTGTGATGTTTTTTAGCACTGTAAATAATGGGAAGTTTGTATACAAAGATGTGAAGTGCCCAGCTGCTTGGATTGAATATATCAAAATTTAAAAACCAAATCCCATCCCATCCACATATCTATATACAAGTTGTGAATGAGATGCTTTCCACAGTGAGTAGTGATTGGGGTTAATCATTAACTTGATGCAAAACTCTCTCCTCTGCTTTTTTAGTTCCCAGACCTCCTTGGTATCAAAGATAACATATACAAAGATTGCTCTGGTTTTCTCTTCTCATTTATCAAAACTAGAGGAGCGTAGAGCTAGCAATGCTCCTGCCAGTTTCAGTTCTGCTCTTCAGAAAGTAATGGGCAGCAAGAATTGTCACCGGTTTCTCCTAGCTGCTTGGAAATCTAGAGTCCAGTGCTCAAACAGACACCATGGCGATTTGAAAAAGAGCAATAACAAACACCAGGAGACTGTTTCTCTCCTCATTCTGGTAGGAAACAGAAATTGCTCAAAAGGAAGAGACAAGAATTCCTATCCAGAAGTAAAAAGTGGCAAAACTCAATGAAAACAAGCTACTTGAAAGTCGCTTAAAGAGGGGCCTGGAATTTTGTGTGGGCATGCAGAGGAATATTTTTACAAATCTACAAATATATGTGCAGATATGTTATTATTCTTATTTTTGAAACATGACAAATGGTAAGGAACTGAAAACTTAGCATGAAAACTTGTGCATAATATTTTGGTTAAATTCATCCACAGATTGATTAAAAAATCCAAGAATTCCAAAACACCTTCAGGCCTCGTTTGCAAGCAGCTTCACAGCTGCAGGTATCTTCTGTACAACACCTTGACAAGCAAGGATGTTGAACTATTAAAGCAGGACAAAACCGAGATTCTGCCTTAAACTTTGCAATTCACTCAAAATTTTGCTGACAAGTTTCATTTCTATCTTGTAGTTGGTTTGATGTTGCAGTTCTTAGTACCATTGTATTTGGGGTTCAGTACTCCCACCTAAAGCCAAATCTAATGCTTTAAAACACCTTCTATTAGTCTGTCAAACACTTGGTACTGTTTGTTACCCTTCTTTAACACCTCTCAGGTAGATCCTCATTAAATTGTTGAAGTCAGCAGCCAATTCATGCTGGGTAAAGATACAGACATAAAAACACCACATGTAAATTTACCTTTTTTTTTTTCAGAAATGTTAGACAAATGATTTGTACCTGTCAAGAAGGGCAGTAACTCTTTTCATGCAAGTACCCAAATCCATGACTCACGTACATTTCTGAGAGTACGATTAAATTTGAAAAAAATCCCTCTAGATCTTCATCTAACTGCATCCATTTGAGACCTGTACCTCTTCTGTAAGCATTTCTGATGGTACTGACTCCTGGGGTCAAGGTACTTCCACAAATTGCCTGTTCAATAGTTCATTTCTAGAGATGTGTTACTCTGCTTCCACGAGATGAGGAGATTGCACACATCACAGTGTGTGAACATGCAGCACTTGGAGACAATGTAGGATAGGTAAAGGCCTCAAACTGAGTAGTGTATCAATTACTTACTAAAAGTATCCCATTGACAGAAATGCTTTCCCTGAAATCTAATTTGTTTGGATAAAAGCATTCCCCAGAAGCACAGAACTATAAATTCTACAGAATTATCTCAGGATAAAGGAAAAAAAGGAAATAAGAAAGCCTAGAAACAAATGGAAACTTAAGAAATTATTTTATTGCCTGAAGTGAAAAGTGAAAGGCAAGAGTAAATAAATAGTACAAGTGTTTAATGGCAATGTTTTCATTGTTAACACATGAAATATGTTTATTAAGCCCAAATGAGGTTGTTTATTAATTACCTGTAAAAACCAGCTCCCTTCCCTTTTTATTTTTTAGGGCATAACATTTTATACCTCCTCTCTGCTTCGCAAAAGCAGGCAGTAGGAGTAAGGAAAGCCCAGGAATGACAGCTGTCACATGCGGTGGGAACAGCATCGCTCCCGTCCAGCTGTTTGCTTCTCGATGAGACCCGTCACGGCGTGAACCAGCCCGTGCTCACACCGCCGGCTTACGGTCAGGGAGCCGCGGGGGGTCAGGCTGCCGAGGCGGGGGAAGAGCGGACCCGCGGCGGAGGCGGCCCCAGCGCCGGAGGCAGGTGCCCGGCGCGGGGGCGGGGGGCAGCGGGGCCGGNNGGGGCGCACCCCGCGACGGGCCGGGGGCCCCCGGGCGGCCCCGCAGCCGCCCCGCGAGTACCCTCGGCCGCGGCCGCCGCTCCCGGTACCTGCGGCCGCAACTTTTCCCCCGCCGCCGTTCAAACGTCCTGCCGTAAAGCGCCCGTCTCCCCTGGCAACAAGGTTCCGGCCGAGCACTAGGTGTAGGAAGGTGATGTAAAAGTAAAACCACCCAGTGTCGTAAACCAGGTCCGGGGGGGAGGGG
>VZTO01004258.1:115368-146778 GCA_013400615.1 Syrrhaptes paradoxus
CAGGAAGCAGGCGAACCCGAGGCGCAATAACGGTCAGTCAGCCCGCGGGGCAGCGGCCCGGCCGCTCCGGGGCGACGGCGGGGCCGGGGCGGGGGCCGGGCAGAGCCGTCCCGAGCGCGGAGGGGGGAGGTCGGGCGGGCGCGAAAGTAATTCCCCCGCCGCTCCTCGCCGGGAGCCCGGCTCCCTCCGCACCGTTATATCCGCTACCTGGTGCCTCCCTCGCCTCGCTGCCTGCCTCCCTCCTCCGCCTAGCGGTGCCTCCGCACTCCGCCGCCTGTCCGGGACCGTTACACGCTGCCTTCCCCCACACGCCCCGCCGCCGGCCCCGCGACCGCCCCGCCGCCGCCACCGCTGCGGGGAGCGGGCTCAGGGCCCCCCCCTCGGCCGCGCCGCCGCCCTCCGGCCCCCGGGCGGGGACGCCGAGCCCAGCGGGGAGGGGTGGGGGATCCTCCGCCGCCCGGCCGGCCTCGGCAGCCCCAACTCCGAAACTTGTTACCTGCGCGCCCCGGCGGAGCGGGGCCTCCCCGCCCGTCTTCCCCCCCACCCCGCTCCCCGGCCCCGCGGGCGGGATCGCCCCGCCGCCCGCTTGAGAGCGCCTTTCGGCCGCCCGCCGGAGTTCCCCTCGCTCTCCCGGCAGCGGCCCGGCTCCTCGCTNCGAGAGCGGGTCCCCGCGGCCGCGCTGCCTCCCCGCCCCGGGTCCCGGCGGCGCGGTGGGGAGGGGAGGGCTGCTCCCGGGCGGCGGGGGCGGGCGGCGAAGTTTCTTCCCTTCCCTCTGGCTTCGGAGGTACCTGTTTGTATAATAATGGGTGGTAACGGTTTGGCCGGGGGCCCCCGCTCCGCTCTCCGTGCGTGTGTGACCAACTGCTGCAGTCTATATAAGGAATTACATTTACATTTCAGACTTAAGGGCTGCTGTGGGGTTGTTGGTTTGTTTTTTTTTTTTTTTCCCTCCTCATCCCGTTGGTACGTGTTTTACTTTAAGATGCATTTCGAAGGTACACGGTGGGGGGAATAAACGCTCCTAACACCCACTCTGTACTTATTTTCTGGAAAATGGAGAAGTAGTTTGGTTCTTGTAGCAACTCTTTGCAATAGGATGTAAAGCAGGAGGTTTTGTAACCTTCCTTGGCAATTTTAGGTTTTATGTGGCATTTCCTGTGCTGGGTCACAGCTAGGAAGGCTTTCGCCTGCGATCCGAGATGTTTTCATACACAGTGAGTGGTCTCGGAAATAGATCAGAGTCACGATCGGTGCTTCTCTCCAATCCTGACTGTTTCGGGCGTAAGGTGGTGGTAAATAACGGCCTTTCCAGGGGACTAACGAGTTGATTTGATTGCTTCAAACTTAGGAGGATTTTTAAATTTTTGCTATGTGCGTTTTCTAGCAAGTATATTTGTTTGCACGCTCATGTTATTAATTCCTTGTCTTAGTGTAAATATTTATATTTAGCTCATGATTTGGCTGTGCTAAAGGTAAGTTTGGAAAGTGCTTTTCTCTTTACCTTATTAAAAATGTTGATGATCAGAGAAAGGGGCTTTTCTTGTTGCTGACGACATGTGTGTGACATGTGAGTCTGAACCACCCAGCGTCTGTGCAGGAACTGTAAACATGTTTACCTGCACAGGAAAGACAAATGGATTTTTCTCTTAAAGATCCAGTGATGTATTATATTCTTAAAGCATATCAACAGATGGCTTGAGAGAGAAATTTTCTGAAAACCTAGATTTTGAAATCAACGGGGAACAGAGACTCTTGATCGCTGCAGCAAATGGCAACTTGTGCAGGTAGAAAAAAAAAGATGGTGTTTAGTTTTCTCCTGCATGCATGTCAGCCCCCTCCTGTCTGCTGCTTGCGTTCTCAAGGGAGGGATTTATTTACCACGCTTGCTGTCAGTGTTTTTCTTTTGTGCTTAATATTAGAAAACCAGATTTGAGGCTGTTTAGCACAAAATGTTTTGTCTGCAGCATGTATCGCTCACAGACAACAAAAGGTGTGTAAGACCATGGTATCAGTCCAGGTATTTTTCATTGTCAGCACTTTTGGACTTCATTGCTGCACCCGTTTTATTATTAAAAGTCTCTGAGGCTTTCTCAACTAGTTCTGTGATGTAGAATGTAGTATGTCTTGGTTTAGGCTGGTTTTGGTTCTGTTTTTTGAGGAATTAAAACCAACTTAAGTCATTGTGCATTGAAGCATCAGGATTGGTTAGATAATAGATCCTGGATAATAGAAATTTCTCAGCAGTGGGTTTATGTTTGACTTACTAAAGAAAATGGCTAGAAAAATGTTAACCCTTTAACCTTTAAAATAAATTAGACTTTTTTTTTTTTTAAGTCTCTAAATGCACTTTGCTCTTTCAGGTGAGTATCCTCTATTAAGAGAGATCAGCGTACAGGAGATGCTTTGACAACTGGCTTGTTCATAGTATACACTAAATCAGTTTTACACCCTTCCAGTTGCCTTTTTTCTCCCACTTTCCCACGGAATGTGAGATTATTAGAGGAAGATTGCACTTGACATCCAGTATACCAGTTAATAATATTGAGCTGTGGCATCACGTGTAATACTCTAAACTTTCCTTCTGTTTATCTGTTGATAAACTTAACACAGCTATTCTTGTACTGTGAACTTTTGAGGTTTTTATTTGTGAGTAGCTTGTTTTTTTTTTCCTCTCTGTGTTTGGGAGCCAGAATTTAGGGCTGCTGTCCTCATGCATTAGCTGTAGTTGGAAAAACTGTCGTATCATCTTAACTCTAGTGCTGGTTCTTTTTCTGCCTTGTTTATTGGCCCCTACAGAAGATCGGGAAAAGAGCCGATTGGCACTGCCATTAAAGCCTCCACTTAAAGAAAATCTGGCACTTCATACCTGAAGGGAACTATCCTGCGTCATTTTCCTTATTTCTGGCCAGTACATGAAAACATCTGCTACAGGAAAGGAGTTAGTGAAGTGTTGAGATGATAGTACCTGATAAAGCAGAAACCTAGCGCTGGTTGGGAGTCTCTCTATCTACCTTTTCCTCTTCTCCCTCTCTCTTGACAGAGAAATGAGGAGGAGAAAAGAGGGATGTGATTTTTGCCAGTCATCTGCATTGTCACAGTGTGCAAACCCTGTCTGGACTTTAAATAGACTCAGTATCAACAAAGGTTTTCTTATTCTGAGTTGGCTTGCAGGATCAGGATGAGTTGCTTTCTTAGCATCTCTCATATATATTATGGGACTGTCTTAATTCTTACTAAACAGTGAAACTAAACGTAACGCATCTTGTTCTTTGGCAATTCTGTGAGACAAGTATAACAAGCAAAATATTTAAAACTTTCCTTACTAGAGGGTTAAAAAGATATCAGCCTTGTATATTGATGTTCTGAAAATAATGTAAGTATGCCTTCAGGTTTTCAGAAGCATATTTAATGGTAAAATGAAGAATTATGAAACTGAATAAATTCTGCATGCTGTCAGCTTTATGTGAGGAGAGGGTATGAGGCAGGCTTTACCCCCCTAGTAACAGGGAGTTTATTACTCTAAGGTTATGCAGGTTGACTTGCTATTATAGTGCTATTTCAGTTGCTTTACAGTTGGATTTCCTCTCATTTTATTTTTATTAGATAATCATTTCATATAAAGTTTTGTTACAAAGCTCAGGACTGTAAGAAGATCGCGAGTGCCTTTGAATAAGGCGAAAGCAGGGTGCATCTCTGTTAGCTCCAAGGTGTTAACTACTGGCAGGATGTCAGGTGTTGGTGACGCTTGGGGTACAGCATTCTTTGCCATGCCTTTCTTCTCTTGCCCCCCTCCCTTTCTTTTTCACTAGGTATTGTGTTTTCACTCCAACATTAATTTAAATTTGCAATTTGGGAATTGAGGAATGTAGCTCAAGTTAAAATTCCAGGCGCAGTGAACAGGTCTACATGGACAACTGGATTAACTCTTTGAGTCCAGGGAAATCTTCTCTTGTGTAAACAAGTAATGCTTCTGTTTTAATATTAACTACTGCAATAGAATGGGAATACACTTAAAGATGTCATTGTCTCTTCATTTTTCTCTCACTAATCAGTGCTTGTTATCGTAACAGCTGTGAAGCAGGCTGGTTTAAGGTAATTAGCTACCTGACGCAGGGTTTTTAAGGTGGTTAGTTGCCTGAAACACTTTTCCTTGCTTGTAGGACTCTGGTGAGCAGGCTGCCGAAACAGCTGATGAAGAGTAGCAAGTAGATGAAACTTTTGCTCTGACATGGGCAGTATCATAGAATTCACTCCGATTTAATTTTTTAGTTAAAAGTCTGAGGATTTGACTTCTTCTCAGCCCATATTTTCTGTTGAGCATTTTGTGTTCTATCAGACATCGCTCCCCATGGAGTCTCTCTGTGGGCTCTGGGTGTTGTTACAGGTCCTGTTGGTGTCAGCGTCACTGCCCTCGGCTGGGCCCTCGCTGTCTGCAAGCGGGCTCCTCTGTCGGCAGTGCCCTCCTCTGCTGCCTTCCCTGCAGGTGAGGGGATTAACCTGGCCTGTCTTCTTAGAGAAGTTTCACCCTGGCGGAGGGAGAGGCTGGAGTAATCTAAAGTACAAGTACCAGTGCAATGCCTTTCTTCGTGTGGAAACATCTGTTTTAATAGGGTTTACAGTGCCAGCGAGGGGTGGCAGACGTTTTTAACATGCATGGAACTCTATTACTGTTTTAAAGAAATACAGCCAACTTCTGGGAAGCTTGGGTGGTAGATTTTTTGCTCGTTTGTTTTTTAGCTGGTTTTTGAGCAATTGCTCTCTATTGCAGGGAGACTGCTGGGTCTACAGTATCTAGCCAAATGGCTCTTAAGAATCCCTACTTCTAAATTAATTCATTATTATTTATGAAAAATATGAGCTTCTTGCTTTCAGCTCATTAGCTGTTTGTAGTAATTTCAGAAACTCTAATTGATATTGCAAGCTGATTAGAATATGGTGTGCTTTGTTGACTGCAATTCCAATATTTAACAGCACATACTGCATCTCTGGAGATCAGAAAGATTCTACTCATACAAATACACAAAACAAGAGCTTGAAAAACAGAAATAATGCTGGTTTTAGGTAGGCTTTCATACCAATTTTCAAAGTACAGTTCCAGGTGATCTTTCAAGTGCTTAATATCAATATTGCTGAAGTTCTGGTCGTATTTAACTACATTTTCCAAAAGGGCTCACCAGGTAGGATCTTCTGCATTATTGACGAGTAGCAGGATCTGGCTTGCATCTGTGGTCTCAGAAACTGAGGTGCTCCGTTCTGGCAGCTATAGTAGGCCTGTTATTTTTGCGAACTAAATTCTCAAGTGACTTACCCAAGGTCACACAGGAAGTCCATAGCAAGACTGAGTCTCAATCCATTTTTAATCCTTGGGACTACCCTTGCATTTGGCTTGATCTAGAGCCTTAAAGAGAAAGAACAGATTTATCAGCTAGCAGTTACTATTCCCTTTGGTTTAAGGTCACTTTTAGATGGTATTACGTTGTGTCTTCACTGGTGACGTTTCCTGTCTGCGTAGTCAATGTTGATGGAAAGATGTGCCAGAGAAGTAAAATTTTGTCTTCTGGTGTTTTTTGTATTCCCAAAACTGAAGTTCACTGGTGTGTAGGTAGGCAAAAGTAAAACACAGCAGGGGGAAGCTGGCGTGAGACCTACACTGTTAACATGAACATCCCTCCTCTGATGTGTGGGGTGTTTGAAAGACTCTTTTCTCAGAGGTTTACCTATTTAATCAGATACTGTCTTTTTTGGGGACAGTAATGACTAAAGAAGAGTCGGAGCGTGTGGCTGGTATTTCTCATATTTGAAAATGACTGTCACGGGGCTGTCACTGCCGGGCGGAGCCGCGTGGGAAGTGCCCATGGGTGCAGGTGGGTGCTGTGCCTGCCGGGGGGTCTGGGCAGTGAGGGGACCCCATGGAGAGCAGGGGGATGCGTGTATGAGCGGGCAGGGCTGAACGGGCAGGGCACAGAGCGCCTGCGGGAAGGAGGGAGGACGGAACCGGGAAAGGAGTAGTCTGCAGGTTTGATACCTTATTTCTGATGCACCTTAGTGGCCTTCTAGGGAGTGACAAATCCGATCCCTGGGTGGCTGCATGAGAAGATCACAGTGGGGAATAGCTTTGACCTCAGGGGAAGAGGTGATGCTTTGAAACACCGGAATTGTTGGGGGTTCTATAGGGGCTTTTGTGTGTGCAGTCTTTTGTAATGCTTTCTGCTTCCATGTTGGTTTTTTAAACCTCTCGCTAAGCCATTGGCTCTGATACTCTGAGTCAATTTCTTGAGCTAATTATCAAGTGCACGGCTATTTCTTGGTCTTGGTTTGCTTTTCTGCCTGTCTATTTCCTAGGGTCTTATTTTTAAGTTATTGGAAAGAGTAACAGAAGTTTGATACTTTAAAAATCTGTTCACAGTTGCAGTTTTTAAATCTTTGCTTGCCTTCCTCTTTCAAAGAAAGAATAGAGTTATTTTCAGTTTTCCTTTTCTGTTGAGCTGCAGTTTGTTTATTTGATGATCTATTTGTCCCTTTCTTGAATAGATAAGCAGTATTCCTATGTGACAGGTGAGGAAAATGAGAAGCCCAGTCAAGAAGAGTGAGACTTGACAGATAAAATACTGACGACAGTTAAATGCAGCATAGCTTTATAAATCTGTTTCGATATTCCTGAGAAAAATACTACCCCCGTCATCACAGTATGTAAGCACCTTTCAGGCAGTAAAAATATATGTACTGAGTCTTCTCATCCTTTATCTGGGCCTGTACATCTGATTCCTTGTGTGAGTACCCAACAGCTTACATTAACCTTAGGAGGATAGCTGGTGGCAGAGCAGAAAGAAAAAACCTGTTAAGTTTGTATCTTCATGTGTGGAGCAGCCAGGCAGTGATTCAGATGTTTCAGTTGGTTAGTGCTGAATATATTAACTAGGGTTCTGTAGACTTATTCTACAAAGAAACCCCAAATAGAGAAGAAAGGAGGCTTTTTTGCTTTGCCTTGTTCTGTGTCATTGCTGTAATGTAACTGTATCTTTTATTTGAACATGCTTTATTCAGACCAACAGAAGTTAACTAAAAATATGCTCTCTCCTCTTTGGGAAGTCAGCACTGTTTGAAAGCAGCCTGTTTCAGTTCTCTCCTTTTCAGCTGTCATTCCCACCCAGCTGTCGCAATCTCCTTGATGTGAGGACTTCACCTCTGTTGTTGCAAAGCCATTTGGTTAACAACTGCTGTCACCCAAAGGTTAAAAACTGAAAACTGGTTTCCTTTGTTGCTTCCCTTACAAACGTTTGCTTTCTGTTTGGTAGCAGTTCCCTTGTTGCTCTGCCTTCAATGTGTTCCATCTATCTTATTTTTGGAGAACTATGTAAAGCAAATGAACATGTCTAATGATGAATGTATTCTTGCAGATGTGTTAGGGGGCTCAATGGTGACTGAGGAGAGAGTAAAAAAGATAAATTCTATCCTGTGCTGAGATGACATTCCATCCTATCCAATTAGGATCTGTAAGTACAAGTAGCAGTCCTTGAGTGAAAGGACATGTAAAATTACTGCTTTAAATGCTGAGAACACCATATGACATTGGAGTGTATCAGAAGGAAAAGAATCTCTTATGTACTTCTTTCAAGTATGTTTTTGGATGTGATGCAGATATCCTCTGTCTTTCTGCGAGCTGTTGTGTTTATTAGCTTCTCACAAGTCAAACGTTAGATGAGGATCATTGGAGGATCTGTCAAGAGCACCGGAGATAAATGTGTTATAAACCTGGCCTTTCCCTGTGATCCTGAGAGTGACTTTCATGAACAATTGAAATGAAGGGGTTAAAAGAGTCTGATGTGGTGGAGAGAGTATTTTTACCTATGAACTAGTGTGCCTGTCCTTGTTAGGATGACATGTTACTTGGGCCAGTGATGCTAGAGAGCACCTTCAGTTATTGTGATATGAAATGTTTTCATTATTTCAGCAAACATCACTTTTCAAATTCTGTCTGACAGAACTGGGAGACACTGAGGGCAGTTTTCTATTCCATTTTGTGGAGACATCTGTCCACAGAGTGCGTATAAGAGAAAGCAAAATGAAATTACAAAAGATCACACATGTGGCATGATTAAAAAAGGCCTGGGGAAATCCATTCCATGTGAAAAAGTGCAAACTAACGAACAGAAAAATCAGACCTTAATTACAGGGGTTAGGCTGCTTTTTGCTAAACCAGTAGGTTTGACCTAAAGAGGCAGGTTGGGTTTTTTGTTTGTTTTCCTAACACCTTCTCCCTCCCCGACTCTAACAGAATTTTTCTTAATGCACAAAAAACATGAGTGAGATGAGTTGTCCCTTTTTCCTGAATATACTTGTTTTTAAACAGTTTTTCTCAATGCCTTGAGGAATTTCTGCCTTGTGTCCTTTCAGGTATCCATTCCTTCTTCCCACCCTCTAGTCCATTTTATTCTTTCTCTTGAGTTCCTGTATGCTATCCACTGTAAGTCATGTGAAGTGCTGGACTGGAAAAGGAGGTACTATTCGGAATCTGTAACCTGTTTAGTCTTCTGTCTTGTTTTGTTTATGTCTTTCCGTAGTTTTGCATTTTTTCCCAGTATTCCTGGTACAGCTGTTTGGTAAACTTAAGTGAAATAGAACTAGTCACATACTACTGGACTCATTCTTATGTTGCTGTTCACAGGAAGGCACTAGGTACAGCTGGCCCTGCAAAGAGCATGAGGTGGTGAATAAGGACTTGGGAGCAAATTTGGAGCTGTAATGACTAGTTTCCTTCCCTGCTGCTGTCCCTTCCCCTTCCTTGCAAAGCATTTTCATTTGAAAAACTAAGGTGTGGTCATCAGGCATATCTGTTCTCAACTTCCAGTAATTTTTTTGCTTATTGCTGAGCTACACCATAATTACATATGCAAATGTAGGGGTTTTTCCCCTCTTACCTTGTGCATGTGGGAGAGAAAGATAAGGGTGCAGAGTACCACCAGGGATGGTGCTGCTGTGGAGGAGGCTACAGATGGCCGCAGAAGGAGAGAAGAGCTTGTCCTGCCGGACGAGACTCCTGGGGGATTTCAGAACTACTGTGACTCAAAGGCAATGAGAAAACATTGTTCTTGCCAACTTTAAACTCTAGACAGGAGCAGGTTGTTGGACAACGTGTTATAATAACCTATTTTGATACATTCTGGCTACTGAATGTTGAGGATGAATTTGCATTTACAATAGGAATTTGTTTTGTAGACATATGTATGTATAGTTATTGTAGTCAATAATTTAATCCATTAGGCTGCTTTGAATGCTCCCTGTAGTAACACAAGGTAAACTTCTGTCATTTGTAACAGTGTTGTAATGATACTAAAACCTCAGAGACTAATTCTATGGAAAAGACTATTTTGACAGCTTCTGCCCTTTGTGATGAGGCTTACCTTGTACTTTTTCCGCATTTTAAACTGGCTGACATACTGTGTTCCCGAAACCCTAAACGTGTCTTAAAACAAATAGTGGAAGCAAGATAGAGTGAATTCTGTATTGCAATCAAATGCTGGGAGGCTCTTTCTACACGGAAGAAGAATAAGAACTTAAACAGAAATGAGAAGCAAAATTGAAGTGGTAGTTGTAGCATAGGAAAAGGGAAATAATTCCAGCAACACGCAGTGCAGTATAACGTGCCATGGATCTCTGTATTTCACCACGTGATGAATCATGCCTTGAGGCATCAGCCTGCATAGCTGGTGTGGTAGTTACACGATGGAGAAGGGACTTCTTAAAGGGATGAGACAGGTTTGTACCTCAGCATGTGACTAAAACTTGCGGCAGACTTTCTGTTTCTATCAACTAAGCTGGTTTCCACAAGAGGGGCAGCTGTGAAGGTTACAAGGGGGTTTAGTCGAATAAAAACCATGACATGTAATGGAGGGTTATGATCCTGACAGAAAATTCTTGCAAGATATTTAATGCAAACAGTTGCCTGTAGATCTGTTGCTTAAAAATTGTTTTTTCCAGTGCTGGCAGTGGCTCAGCTGAGGTGTTTTCATTCAGAAACAAAATAAGCAAGGTAGTCAAGAACTTCAGCAAGCATGGGCATTTTCTTTATTTTGATATGGAGTGGCAAGCCTTCTCCATTTAATTACCTCAACCTCTTCAAAAAATAATTAAAAAGCTTGTTATGCAGTATGATATACAAATAATTTCACTGCATTTGCTTTTGCATATGTATGGTGTTAAGTCTTTTGGGATATAGGAGAGAATATACAACTTTTTAAAAAGATATGAGTGTTTTTCTGAACAGGTAAGAAAACAGGAGTGCTGAAATGGAAAACTTGGTCTGATAGTTTACAGTTGCATATACTTAGCCCTTATTTCACCTTTCTAACTTTTGTCAGTATTTTTAAAGCATTTTGAAAGTCTCGTGTCGCAGATCCTCAGAACAGAAAGATGTTTGTGACTTTTCAAGTTCCAACATGCTCACTTACTGAGTAAAGCCTTCCAGGTTTGAGCCTTAACTTGTCTTGATAGGCATCCTAATTAGGCTGCTTTTTTTTTTCTTTTTTTTCTTTTTAATATCTCCCCAACCTATCTACCTTAAAAAAGACTCGTATATCTTCCTTCAACCACAGAAGCAGTAAGCAGGACTGCAACCAAATGTGTGCCTTGTTGGTTCTTGAGTCTACTGTCAAAACACTTGGTAGCTGACGCGCGCGTGCGCGTGTGCAACCCCGTGTGCTGTTCTTTTGCCTTTTCCTTTTGTCTGTCAAGCTCCTGGCTGATAGCAGGTTAGCCATCTGAATGTAGGCAGCAAAGAGTAATGGGCTGCACAAAATGCCTGAGGCCTCTTGCATACGATGAAATGACTCCATTATAAAGCAAAAAATGACAGGCCTGCCGTGGAGGATATCTGTGCTGGGGAGATGGAGAGGGTAGCCTTTGGTTTATCATCATGTTAATGGGTGTAAAATAAACTTAAGTTTTTTTCAACTGTCAAAAGTATTCCTAGGTGCTTTACAGAGTAGTGCTGAAGCTCCTTCGAGCAGGAAAATACGATGAGCTAAGAGGATGATGTTCCTGATTGCTGTGTGGGGGGGGGAGGAAGGGAGTAGCTGTATGAAGGCTGTTTCTTTTTCACCATGCAGGTATATTTTTTTTTCTTTCTTTTCAACTTTTTATTTCTAGTGTTTTGCTTAGCTACAGGATTACATAATCTGCCCTGCAGAAGTGTGTTGGGTTTATTAAGTCTTTTGGAAGATGTGCTAATACAGATTTGAAGGAAATTGGGCCAGAAACCATGAGGGAATCCAGATGTTGGAGGAGGATATAAAATATAAAGCTGTAGTGAGCTGGATCAAGGCATACGTCTCTATGCAGAAGCACAGTAGCAGGAAAAATAACTAGGAATCCTATCATGGTTTTTGACAGTTATTCTTACCTACTAGCAGAATTTGGTGTTTAAAAAAACCCCTCAATTGTCTGCAGTTTACTGTGACTGTGAGGTGGAGTGGCTGCTCTTGCCCTTCAAACTTCCAGTTACAGCCTTCAAGAAGGTTTGTTTATTTGTTTGTTTGTTTTATGGTTGGTTTGTTTGTTTTATGTTTATATGGTTTTATGGTGCTCTCCCCCCCAAAAAAGTCCACTACTTTAATTTATGCTTCATGGAGGATCTTCCTGGATTGAATCTGTTGGAGAAATGAAGACAGCTTCTGATAAACGTGGGCTTCGAACTAACTGGCAAGTCAGCATAAAACCAGTTAGGTATATAGAATATGGAGGAATTGTCAAAACGTGCAAAACTTGTCCTAAAATGCTTAATTTTAAATAAATGTCTTAACTGATGTTTTAGTCTGTCTCACTTGTTGGAGTCTGATCAATAATGTCACTGTGGATACCACAAAGTGAACTCTGGAAATCTGCTTTAGCAGCAAACTGTACAAATTACAACTTGTAATAAATAAAATGGGAATACTATTTAAATAACTTATGTGTTATTTTTCTCATTCTGTCAGCTGCTGCCAGGTCTTATTGTGGCTGTTCTAGACGTATATTCCATCTGTTGTATGGATCATGTCCCTTGAAGATCTCCTTTTAGCTTCACTTTGCACACCAACTCTTCCCCAGTCTCTTGGATTGATCTTAAGCAAAAGGCTTCCTCAAAATATCTACTTCATGTGTACTTCTTTCTCTCCCTTTCTGTCCCCCAATAAAATCCATCCCCTACAAAGAAAATGGAGACAACTGAGAGTGATTTCAAGAGCTCCGCAGATGCTGCTCCCTTGGCAGCAGTATTAATTCACTTCACATGCATTTTTATTTTGCAGTTCAGAATTGTTTCTGGGGTCATAGGAGCTTTTTATGGTGCCAAAGACCGTAGCTGCCTATGAAGGAAGCTGGTGATGAAACAGAAGCTTAGTTAACTATCTCTGACTGTGGGTAGTCTGTAGATGGTGACAACTAAAATATGTTCCAGGCTAGAGAGAGGATCTGTGGGGTTTTTCTCCTCTCCACTTTCCGTGCCCCATGTGATTGCTGTGGTTTACAGTAGGAAGCCACTGGTTTCTACAGTCACAGGTGGAAAGGGAGGTAGTCACTGGTAGGTGGTGCAAAGATGTTTGAGTAAAGATAAGAGAGTGAACTCTGGTATGGCGGAAGGAGGTAGCTGCGTATTTTACAGGTTTTTCAACATCTGTGACTTAATTTGCACTGCTGAAAGCAGTGTATTGCACATTAACACAGCTTAGGGAAGTTTTCTTTATGAATATGAAAAAAAATTTAGAACTCTTCTTGTCTCTTATGTGATTTTTGTATTCGCCCATCACCCTGAGAAGGGTATTGCTGCTTTAGACTAACCTGGCCAGACATGGCTACAGCATTCTTCCATGGCTGATTTTTTTCAGGACAAATTTGGGAAAGTTGCAGAATACTTCCCTGAAAGAGCGCTCAGGCATTGGAACAGGCTGCCCAGGGCAGTGGTGGAGTCACCATCCCTGGAGGGGTTCAAGAAACATGTGGATGTGGTGCTTGGGGACATGGGTTAGTGGATTGGGTGGGGTTGGGTTGACGGTCGGACTTGATGATCCTTGAGGTCTTTTCCAACCTTAATGATTCTATGAATACCAAAGACAGAGTGGTAAACAGTTGAAAGCTCAACTTCTCTTAACCAGAAAGAAATGTAGGAAATATGGTTTCCATTGTTTTAAAGATATTTAGGTAACAGAGGAAAATTACTTGCTAGTTTGAAAAATAAGCATTTCGTTAACTAGTGTGGTTGAGATTCTGTATTTAAAAATATGGCAGTAAAATGTAGTCCTGGTACTAATAACCAGGATTATCTTTCCATTTTAACAGCTTTTGGGTTGATACTTAAGATTGCTTTGTTGTTGTTCAAGGGCGTGCTGGATCAGGCTTTGGTCTAGTGGGAGGTGGGTGTCTCTGCCTGTGTCGGGGGGTTGGAATCAGATGATCTTTAAGATCCCTTCCAACCCAAACCTTTCTGTGATTCGATGGTTTCTCATTGGCAAGCACTAATGTAGCAGAGTTGGAATCCAGAATTGAAAACAAGATAATTACGGCCACCAGTGACGGAACTATGGAGGGCCTGAGGTGGCGGGGTGGGGGGGGGAAATCTCAAGCCTGGAAATTCATATTTTCAAGTTTAGAAGGTAACCAATTCAGAGTATTTATCACTAGATTTAAAATATGTTGTACTTGAAGTTGAAACTCCTGTGGACAGATTGTCTTTTGTTTGCTGATTGTACTGAGGAGGGGAGGCAGGCTCTGGGTGTAAAGTGCCTGATGTATATACTGTGGAGCTACACAAGGTGTTGTACAAAGAAGGTGCAATGCTGGGTACCAAAGGAGATGCCTTCTTCTATCCTCCCCGAAGTTTTGCTTTCTTGAATTCTGATGGCCAGCCCTTGCCTTAAGCTTTGACGAATGTGGTCCTGTGAACATGGAAACACGCAGGTTTTACACCGATTTGCTGTTGCTCTCTAGTTCAGCCCAGAACCATGTAGTTACCTCTGTTTTATTATCTGCTGGTTTCCATAGGTCATGTAGAAGTGTGTTTCTGCAGTAGAAGAGTTAGAGGGTGTGTTTTTGTTATCTGAGATATTTTTTGTTTCCATCTTTTCCGTGTGTTGTAGGCCTTGTGTGAATGAATCCTGGTGACTCCAGTTTCGTGGGATATCCTTTCAGTGAATAGAAAGAAGAGGATCTTAGATGTGCTTCAGAGATAAATGTTAAAAGCCTTGTGGTTTGTGCTTATCGTAGTCTCAAGTAGTTCTTAGGAGAAGTTAAAGGCATCAATACAATGTTGCTCTCCCTCCTGGATGAAGTAGTGAACTTTGTTATACTAACTCAGCTAGCTGTCCAAGAACTTCAAGATGTTAAGATTTGCAGAGCTACAGTGTATTTGCATCTTTCTTCCCCCCCCTTCTCTTCCGAGCAAGACTATTGTAGAGAAGGGAAAAAACCCACTACCAGAAGACCCAAACCCAACAAAAAAGCCAAATTAATTTTTTTGAGCTTAAATAAGGCTTATGATTATCTCTGCTGTGTTAATAGGTGGTTTAGGTTTCTTGAAGCACTGAATGCAATTCTGCAAAACCTATGTGACTGTTGCAGAGTACTTCAGGGGACACTGGTGTAGCCAGAAACTCTTTAATTTGGGTGACTTGCAAAGACCGAAATGTAATCCTCAGCAATCAGCCTGTAGTACAGGAGAACAAGGAGTGTTAAGCTCTGGTTTGGAGGAAGTATGTGTTCAAAGTCTTTCAGATTCATTCATATATGCTTGCTCTTCAATTTCCTTTTGATTTGTAAAGGTGTTCTGGTAAATCCCTCAGCCAAAAGCATGTTGATTGCCTTGGATGCTATTGATGATATCTAATCAATACCTCTGATATTTTTTTTTTAATTGAATCTTATTCCTGTGTACCTGACAGATTCCTAAACTATGTGGTAGCCATCAGAGCCACCTGTAACTCAGAAGGTTCTGAAACTAATAAGCAACTGCACCGACATGATAAAGCTGTTTGTTTACGCAGTGAGATAGAGGGATTTCCATACTATCCTGAACGGGACCTGCCAGTCCTTAAGGAAGCAATGGGGGACAGAAGGGATCTGGAGAGAAGTGAGACCTGTCCTGCCTTGTGATGTCTGTGTTGTCATCCTCATAGTATCCCATGAGGAAGAACAGGGTTTTATAGTCATCTCTTCTGTCCCAAACCCTTTTGATTGTGTGTCCTTGTTCTTGATGTTTTTCTCCGTTTCTGCAGGTGGGACACTGATGGAAAGCCTGTTACATGTGGGTTTCCATTTAGGCATGAGAGCTCTGGAACAAAATATTCAGTCTTTGAGGTTATGTCAATTTTAAATTGGATTCTTTGTTATTCATGGATGAAGGCTGCAGATGAAGAAGTCATGTTGGGTGGTTTGAGAGGGCCCATTTCCTTATCCAAAAAGAACAAGCACATTTTGTGCTTCCTTGAGAGGGTTTGGTTTTTTTATTCCCCACTTATCAAAATGATAAAGGCTGTCTTCTGTCCACTGGTTATTTAAATTGATGCCTGAGTGTATGAGATGAGAGCATGTAATGCAGCCAATTAGTTTTGGCTGGTGGTGCACATCCCACTCAACGTGGGCCGACGTGCTACTTCCTTGAGAAGCAGCCAGTTGTAGGTCCTATGTCTGTGGTTACAAATTCTGTGCCTTTAGTGGAAACGTCAAGGAATAGAGGCTGCTTTTTGGCAGCAAAATGCCTCTGCATAGGAGCTAGGGGTAGTAATAGGAGATGTTGATGCCCTACCATTCGACTTTGGGGAAGTCTGGGTTGCTAACAATGACGGAAACCTGTCTGTCAGCTACAGCAAACCAGCACCCTTTTGTGAAGCCACCTTCTGTAATAAAGCAAAGGTTGAGATTTTCTCTAGTACAAAAGTCTGCTGGTGTCTGCTAGTGACAACATGCTATATGATATGTGATACATAAAGGCATATAGTTGTTCCTAGGAAAACATTGCCTCAGAAATGCCACCTTTTAGCGAGTAGACCTCTTCATCTGCCGTAAAAACAAATAACAACTTGTTTGCTGAACTGTGACCTGTTTTGGAGTGACAGTCTCGCAGCTTGCTGAATCGACAGCTGGGCCACTGTGCCGCCCGTAGCTGCCAGTGAGCTTCACAAAGGCTTTGGAAGAATACATTTGGTTTCCTGCACTGTTGTTATTTCTCTCCCCGACTTTTCGTAGCCCTGAAGCTGCCCAGCCTGGTACTGTTTCAAGTTAGTTTCTAATGCACCTTCTTTAAACATCCGTAATGAAGGCTGGGAGATTTAATATTTGATAAACTGAGAAAATCAATGAAAAGTTATTTAATAAAGCTTTTTCAGCTCTCTCGTTTAGCTAAGTGATTTAAATGTGACTTGTTTTCAGCTTGAATCAACTGATCAACCTTTAGTTAGGTAGAAAAAACTGCAGCTTTTTTTTTAAAGGGGGAAGGCATATAAATGCTTTGTTCAGATCTTCTTTCTAATATTTTTTCCTGATTCTGCAGATGAATTATATGAGTTGACATCAAGAATCTGGCTAAAGAGGAAATTATTCGTCATTTCTAGGCGAGATGGTGCTAGTTGTGAGGATTAAATGTTTCTCCAGAAATTGTGTTATCTCTGAGCTAAATTTTGCTAAACATGCCATGAAATATTCTTGCCTGGCACAAACTGTATGTTGGTGTCTGTGGTGATGGGAGTTTAAACTAGTTCATTTTAAATCTTAGCAAGCAGCAGCTGAAACACTACTGAGTGACCTTTGCCATAGGGACCCATGAATGCCCCAAGTATGATTTCACTTTCACCACGTTCTTTGTGAATCTGAATGCTTGTCAAATCAGATGTGTGTTTAGACCTTTTCACTGAATGTGCTCGGAGTGAAAGAACAAAGCCTGGGGTCAACTTGGCATAATCCCTGCGTTTATCTTTATTCTATTATAGTGCCTTGTGGGGGATGGAGTAACTATTCTCTATGAGGTGAAAGTGCAAGTAGAGTGTAGGTAGGCTATCCGTCTTTTCTTCCAGACTTTCCCAACAACCTAGCTGGTCTCCCATGATTTACTTGCATTAGTGTATGGCTGACTAGGCAGATTGCTGGCTGATCCATGGGATCTGCTATTTGTTCTACCTATTGCTGTTCTGTATACTATCTGCTGATGGAAACAAACATGTACAGCTTGTCTTGGGGAGCACATGCAGAAATGGGTCTGGGTTACCTAGTGCTTTGTTCTCCCCGGTGGAGATGGGAGCGGAAATAACACAGATTTTTATACTACAACTACTTTTTCTTCAGCAGAAATCATCTTTTTATTTTAAGAGGTGAGCAGCTTAATATACTGTGGAGTACATATGTATTTTTTTGCGTTTGCAGGCTGTGAGTCATCCTCAAGAGTGACTAACCCTGTTATTACCCATTCAAATCGGGAAAGCCTTTGTCTCTAAGGGACGAACCCGTAGAGTTCCACTAAATGATTGTTATAGACTTTTTTTGCGGTATTTTTAGATTTTACTCCTGTGGTAGATTCACTTCACAATACAGGATTGTTTCTGTGCGGAGCTGGAGTGGTCTGAATCTGTAAACGAGCCATTGTGCCGTAAAGTACAAGTGGGTGGAGGAACTGGATGACAAAAAGCCGAGTTACCTTTACAGTTTGTTCGCTGTACCTCATACACTTTGTTTCGGAAGAAAAGCACTATTCAAAGGCTTGGGTATAAGGAGGCAGTCTTTCACACGAGGCTTGTGGGAAATTTCTCTCCGACTGGTGGGTTTTCAGCTTGTGTAGATTTACCCTGCGCCTTTGCCCCAAAGAGCTTAACCCGCCTCCCTGAACCCCCTGCACCTCGCGGGGCAAACAGTCTGAGTCTGACCCTGCGGCCAGCGTTGCCCACCTTACCTCTGCACGTGTTTGGGGTTTCTCTGTTTGCTTTGTAATCAAATTTTGCAAAGTTTCTTTTCAAGTGAAGAGGGAGGTTTGTTCGTTTTTAAAGGCTTCCAAACTAGGAAATAACTCGCCCTCTTTAACTTCAGAGGTGAAAAGCAACATTACACAAAAAGGAGAGATCTCTTTTTTTTGTTGTTTTTAAATTTAACCAAGATTCATTCTCAGAGCATGAGTGTGCTTTTTTATTTTTTAGTTTTTGAAACTTGATGTTCTTTGTGTTACATCTGCCGTTCCCGTTGGCTTCTTCCGCAGGTTTCGCTGTTTGCTTTCCCTTTTCATAGCTGAGTGGATAAGTGCTTAAAAACCTGTTCATTCTGCTTGAGAACAAATCTGCTTCACTCAACACCCAATTTTCAGCTTTAGAACACTTTCACAAAAGGCTTACTGATGAGCTGGGAGGTTTTGGTGTTTGTGTTGGGTTTTTTTAAGGGAGAATTTAGTTCAGTCCACCTAGGAAGAGGGAAGGAGGAGTGCTCTGGGGAGAGCCGGGCTCTGCTCCTCTCCCCCTCCCCGGGTGAGCTGGGGTGGCTGGACACGAGCACCCAGAGCAGGCTTCTGCTGCCATCGCGGGAGCAACTGGAGGAGTCCTCACTCTCACAGGCTGCAGCCCGGCACACAGGCTGGAACTAAGAGGCTGCAGCCCAGTAATTTGAAAATGAAGTAGCGGGGCCCTGGCGTTAGCTGTCTGTGCTGTGGAGGCAATCGCCACTGGCAGGAGGGCAGAAGAGGTATTTGGGGTTAGGAACCAGTCTGATAGGGTTTCAGTAATGGGTTTTGTTCCTTGTTAGCTGCCTCCTTTCAAGTTTTGCATGTGTTGGAGAGAGACATTTCAGCCTCTAGTCTGCTTAGTGCTGCCAGTAACTGCCCTAGGAGAGTGATTCTGGGGAGCCTACTGTCATCGTCATCTCTTGCTGCTTTAAGGAATGAGTTTAGTGCCTTTGTTAAATGCCATCAAGATAATTTTGCTCAGTATTTCAGACAGGCTGAGCAGCATGGTGTGTTTTTTTGTGCTTCCCCCATTGCTCACCTCTCCCTTTCCATTGCACCCTGCCGTACTCCGCTAATGTGGATGTTGCACTTGCACACCTGAGTGTCACCAGCCTGCACCCAGAAGCCTGCGTATCTGATCGTAGTGTCTTCGTTGCGTGCTTGCTTTAATTGTATAACATTAATCACAGCAAGAACTTGCATCTTAAAACTCCCTCACTCTTGCAGGCTGTGAACTAGTAAATTATATCTAGAATATCCACCTATGCCACAACGTTTGCTGTTTCACAGTATAGCAGAACTCTGAGCAATTCCACCTGGGTGGAGTGAAACTGAGACGTGTTTTTCAGAGCTGTTTATGAGCTCTCATCTGCTAATCTCAGGTATTTGTAAATAATACCAGAAAAATCCGTTGCTTGTATTAATCGAAACTAAAAAACAACAGCCAAATGTTCAGTTCTGCAATATCAATTCTTTTAACTGGTAAATCAAACCAGTTGCTTGGCAGCTTTTCTTCTCTTAATTCTGCCTCCCTCCTCTTCTGTCAGGCTGGGAAACTACATGCTGTGTAAGAGTTTCTCTTTTCTTTATGTCCTCTTTTTCAGGACTGTTTCAGTCTTGAGATGTTAAGGAAGGTTTTCTAGTAACTAATGCTCTCATCGCTGGTCTGTTGGCTGCCAAGTCTGGTGTGTTCTCTTGGGGTGTTTTTAACTTGTGAAGGTGGGATTTGGAGAAGCAGCTCTACCAGCAGAGAAGTGAAAGGCTGAACTGGAGGAGCAATGCTGAAGGGAACAAACCTGCTGTTTCATACCTAGAGTACAAACTTAGTAGCAGTAGTACATCACAGTACTACACNAAGAAAGTCAGAATAACTCTTCAGGTGGGAAGACATGCAATAGAGATGAAGCAAGGGAGTGAATTAGTGGCAGAGCAGGGACCAGCCAAACCTGCTGTTGAGCAGCATTTGTTTAAGTGATGTGAGTACTAAGGTGGTAACAGTGCTCTTGTTTTTAGAACTCATACAATACTAAAATTCTGTCATGGAAACAGCAAAACAGTCTAATGTGTGCTGCTGATCTAATGTCACAGTTGATCACAAATGCAGTTTAGTTTAAAGAGGCAGCTATGTACTTCAGTACATAGTACAGAGATTCAGGAATGTAAACTCAGCGTGTCTGATCTTACATTTCTGTTGCTGTCCTAAATACAGGTGCCTGGTGGAACAGATGAACTCTAATGTGCCTTAAAGTCTATCTAATTTGTAATAGCTTAGACCTTACGGACACGGGCAGAAGTGCGTTCAAAGCCACAGTTCCTGGCAGAATAACTGCCCAGAAGCTGCCATGTGGGGGTCCTTCAGCTCATCTACCCCTGGAACTTGCCACATTGCAGAATCTTCTTACGAATTTGGAAATCCTGCCTTCCGAGGCCTGGAACCCACTGGCATAAAGCATTCCTTCCGTCTGTACCAAAAACGGTATTTGCAGTAAGCCACTGTGCCCTGCTGTAATTTTGAGTTTTTAAAGAATCTTTTAAAGAACAGCCTCATCTTAAAATGTGAAACAAGTGGTTTTGGCCCCAGGTTTCCCTTTGTCTGGGGACAGTGGAGTTGACCCCTCCAGCTTGTCTGGCTACTGACAGCCCCTAGTTTTTTATTCTTAATTTGACTGTTAGCCAAATATTATCATTTGTTTATGTTGTAGAATACTTCCATTGTGAAAGGAAAGCTAGAAGTTACCTCACCTGTTCATTTAAAATGAACTTTGATCCTATTTAAGGAGAAAATGGTAAAGACTCGAACGAGCTGATAGCTCTGCACTGCCAGTGTTGGGAGATTGGTTTCTGGGGTTTTTATTTTTCTTTTTTTTTTTTCCTGGAGCCCCTATTGTCCCCGTAGTTAAGAGGAAATACAGGGCAATCAAAGTAATTATGAAGTTATGGGTTCAGGCAAAATAACAGAAAGATTGGACAAAGTATTAGGTGAAGAAAGTATAATTCCATTAAGCAAAGGTTTGGGGAAAGCATTGGCTCTGGTGGTCGTGTTGCAATCTTAGAAGAAGTGTGGAAATGATTGCTTTTGTGAAACTTTAAGAAGACAGAATAATGCAGATCCAGTGTAATGTTATTTACAGCAATATTTCGTTCAGCTCTCCCTGTCACTGCTGCTTGAATCTATGCTTTTACATTCTGGTCCTTGGCTGAAAATAATTCCTAGTTGAGCTGTCAGGTAGCCCAAAGGAGGATGACTTAATGAATTGTAGAGACAGAGAGGTGTCAGTCATCCATCCTCTGCCTCAGAGGGTCCTGCTCACCCAGTGCAGATGGACCCCTCACTGGGCCTGCTGCTGGCATCTCAGGGGTCGAGAACGCAGCGTGTGCTTTTGCTCTGCTGCCTTTTTCTGTGCCTGTGTGATACTGGGGGACCGAGAGAGAAGGATGGTAGGCTGCAGAATTGTCAAACACGTGGTCCCTGCGTTATTCTATGGGCGAGCAATTGATGCAGTCCTTGGCTCTGTCAACAAGCAGATACATGGAAAGCGTAGGATGCCGAGATTATCCTCTGTATTTATTTTAGCTCGCAATTGGGACAGATTAAGAACAAGTGGTCAGTTTACAGCAATTTGGGGAAGTGATACTTTGTTGTAGTGTCTGAGCATGCCTTAACTCAAATTCTCCTGGCTTCTGTGGTGTAGGGTTTTTTCTTTTTTAAAAAAAGAGATTATTTTGCTCAACTTTTATTTATTTAGTTTCGTAGTTTGTAAGTCCAGTGCTGTGTACACATATGAAGCAGCTGGTGAAAAATGTAGTACAGCTCTAATGCTTACTTGTTAAAAAGATAAATTCTTGTCAGCCCTTCCCAGCTCACACGGTTCATGAATGAGGGGTGTTCTTCCTGACCAGTTGTGTGCTGGAAATCATTCAGATGTGTTGCTATTTTTGAAGACAACTTTTGTAGGGCAGAAGTTCCCTCCTGAAGTCTATCTAGAAACCATTTGCTTTTCATGCAGACTGAACGTAGTTCAGGGATTCAACTCGTGCTCCATTAGCAGCCTTTCTTAGGATACTGACTCTCATTTTCTCATGAGAATCACTGTCCGGAAAAGGGTTTTTTTAAAGGCCCATTCTCGCAGCAGTTGCTTACAGCATGCATATGTTTGGCCTGTCAGCATGACTATGTACTTTGGCTCTATAAACTATAGGGCTGGCTCACAGGCTACAGCTCCTAAATTTAGATGCCAGGGTGTGAGCTCATTGCCTGCACTCCCATTATAGTCTGCAGAGACCTCAGCAGACCTGAAGAGCTGTTCAGCTGACTGAGCATAGGTATCTGCTTTAGGCAGCTAGTTGATATATTCCTAAATCTGAGTTTTATTATCTGTATTTATCTGTGAGCTGTATCTCACTATACTGCTGCTTTTATCAGTTGTAAAACTGTTCGATGTTCTTTTTGCTATTAGAACACCTCTTGTGAGTTCTTTCCTTTCTTTTGACTTTCTTTTCAAAATGATAATCATGGTGGAAATTCCTGAGTGCTAAGAGCTACATCTTGAAGATTACACCTGCCTCAATGTGTTCTTTAACAGTCTGATCTTAAGTGTCTTCCAGTTCTCGGGGACTGGTTGACTGGTATCTCACTTCAGCTGGGAAGCAGGCATCCTGCCTCCCCCTACCCCAGACACGTCCCTTCAGAACCTTTTGGTGTTGAGCTGTAGCTGGATCCATCTGACTCAAAGTGAGGTTTCTACGGTCTCATAACGGAAAACGAATGAGCTGCTTGCAATCAGTATGCTATCCTGAAGTCTTGTTAGAAAACAGCAATTACATTGTTTTCTCTTTTCTATCAGAGTTGATCACAAGTAGCTTTTAACTTCAGTGTTAATTTCTGTTGATTACTTAAATAGTTGTTTTTTACTGAATTGATGACCACGAGTGAAACTGATGTGTGATTGGAGTGGGGAGGTTTGGTGATGGGAAGAGCTGCTTTGAAGTGTGAGATGTCACTATGAAGAACTAAGATTACACATTTTTTTAAATAACAGTGATATTTTCAGTGCAGTGGCCTTGAGTTCAATATGGTTAGAGTAGTTACTCGTTGTTTCAGATCAAGGAAGGGTCAATTGTGTAACTGAGCAACTTAGACACAAAAGTGTCTTTTCTTACTCCCTTGTTCGTTCTTCCTGTTATATTCAGACTTCCTTTTTAAAGGTTTCTTCATAGCCAGAGAGCATCTCTCTGAATATGTAGGCGTCTTGGATTTTGCTGTGTCCTCAGTATTGAGAGTGCTCAGCAGCCACGGGATACGTTCTGTACTCAATCGGTGAAGCGTCTGGAGCGGGGGACCACAGACAAGAACCTGAGCATGGTGCTTAAACAAATAGATGGCTCTGCGTAGGTCTCCTGCACTGTGCCAAGCTCTAGCTGAAATTCTTCCATCTTTTAATGCTCATACTGTGGAGTGTTTTTTCTACGATCTTTTTGACATTATTTATGGAGAGACTTACGTTGGAACAGAAGCAGGTTTGCACCATACATTGGTGGACTGGTGAAACATGCAGCAGGTATCCTGTAGGAATTCAACTTGTCTGAAAATGTGATGTTTGAGTGGAAATAGTCTATGCAATGTTCTCTTCCGATCCTTTTATGTTAGTGTAAATTTTAAGAAGTCTTTAGGAAATGCCTTATTTGTTTTTAAAAAAAAAAGTATTTTAGGTGTTCCAAATATCCTTTTGAAGAATTGAAATCCACATGTTTGATAGTTAAACTTATGAAATGTAATATAAAAGAAACTGATGGCCTGAAAATAACTCATCCAACACGTGGTAGTAAGTAAGTGAGATTATCTACTCAGAAGGAATCTTTACTTGCTAACTTTTCATATTGAACTTCAGGGGATTTTAGTCTTGACTAGCTATCTTCAGCTAGAATGTAATTACAGAAAATAAGAACTAGTTGTTCAGACTAGTTGCTCACTGCTGTTGATGCATGCTTACCTTCAGAATGGGAGCTAGCGTAGCATGACATACAGGAAAAATTGTGTCTGTGTTCATAATAAAAAACCAACCAAACAAAATAAACCCCAAAACCACAATAAAAAAAAAACTTACATGAAAAGGAAGTACGCTGGTAGCCAGCATCTGTGCAACTCTGTAGTTGCCAGCTATTTTGTAAATGATGATGGTGATGTGAAATTATCTTTTTCATTTCCCCTCTTGAATGCACTGTTCTACAGGCTCTCGTTAGCGCAGTTGATGGCCAGTATATAATGGACGGAACTGGGGATGTCAGATTCTGTAGTGCAGCACGTGCAGCGTGTTTGCTTTTTCTCTGAGCTGGTGTTCTGCTGGATGTGTGTGCTCTTTGGTTGTGTACCCTGTGCTTCAGCAGAGCTCGGGTGCCTGGCCTTCTGGAAGCCCAGCCCAGCCTGACCCGTTTGCACAGCTGGCAGATGGCACTGGTGTTGGCCAGGACTGGCTCTGAAATGCTGCCAGCTCCAGCAGCCTGGCTGCTTTCTGTGCTGTGCAGGAGTTGTCTGGGGTGACAGTAATGCTGTGTGAGACTGCTCCCCACGGATCAACCACCGTCTGCTTTACTGGATGTGAACAAGTAATGTTTTGTGACTGTACTTAATAACATCCTCCTGTAAATGAAAGAGAACAGAGTTTTTTGGGAGGAAGAGTTACTCGGTGAGGAGTATCCCCATGCAGTGCAATCCTGTCCGGTGTAGGATGCAGCTCTTTGCAGAAGTCAGTGGAGAGTTACAATCTCAGTTGTTGGTTGCACCTCCGCTAATTGCTTTGCCACAACCAATACAGTTGTACTTACTTTGGTTCAGGAAATCTGTTTCTTTCCTAACTTGATAAACTCTTGAAAAGAACAGGTTTGCTTGAGGTCTAGTCTAACCCACACCATATGCGCCGTAGTCTTTCCACAACTGTATCTTGTTGTAGTTGGGGCGTTCTTTTACATTCTCAGATACAACTTTGCTTTTGACAGTATAAACTAGAAATATCTTCAAGTTCTGGATCTTGTAGATTTTTAATGTATTCATTCTGACCCAAGAGTTCAGGACCATCCGTGACAGGAAGGTGTTTTGATGTTTGTGAATGGGTTAGACTTACTCCTTCTGGAGGATGCGATTGTTCTGGTGTACTGTCGCTGCGGTGGTGTGTGACAGTAGTTGAACGGAATCAATGCTAGCAGTCTCTGTTGGGGTAACTGCAGTACTGGGATGTTGATCAGGTGCAGGGAGAAAAGATCCATGATCTACGCTAGAAGAATTCAACTTAAATTTAAACCAGGCTGCATCCGTTTCATCCCAGCTTTCTCTTAAGACAACTAGATAGTTCCTTGTGTCGTCTTCTCCCACACCCCCTTCCCAGTTCTTGCATTCTCGCTGTGCTCACTATTTTTCTGTTTACATTGCAAAGATAATGAAAGGTGGATGCTTTTTGGGTTTGGGGCCTGAGTGGACCTTACTGGTACTGGAACCATGCGGTGTTTTTCCCTTTCTTTCCTTTTCTCCCCAGTCTTCCCCCCTTCCCAACCTAACTGGGGTGTTTAGCTCTAGCAGCTCTAAAACCTAATTTCTGGTGAAGAATGAACAAGTTTCTGCCAGCTGTGCAAGTGTAGATCTGTATAAACTGCTGGATGTCATGAATACGCCAAAGATGTAATTCAGCCTTGGTTTTGTTTTAGGAAGATGCTCAGGTCTTAAACTTGAAACTTTTTGGGTAAGATCAGTAATGACCCAAACAGTCCTGTAAATAATCATGTAGAGTTGTATTCTATTTCTGTGTGAAGGGCTAGGGGCAGGGACATCTGTAATGGGAGGTTATTTGACCTAGTTAAGTACCTTCTCATTATTTTGAACAGGTCAGGAAAACGTATGTTGTTTTTAAAGTAAAAAGCAAACCTGTTGCTTACAACTTCAGTATTTTAGCTTCTTTGCTGACAAGTAACAGCAGCAAGTTCCTGCTGCTGTGGAATGAAGATAAAAAATGAAATAATGACAGCCTTGGTAACTGATAGACATCTCTTGTCCTGTGACTGGGTTAATTGCTAACAACACTGTCACATCTGTCAGTGATTTCCTTTGAGGTATATCAAGCAAAGAGTAACTTCTGAAAAGGATCCGTAAGGAGTTTTTCAGATGATGACCGATGTTGCTGTTACCCTGAGCTGTAACAGATTTTCAGTGTAGAAAGCAGGAAACTGTCAGGTGTAGTTTGGAAAGTTAGTGAGTGTTAAGGGGGAGGAAAATTGGGGAGGGGGGAAAGTTCTATTCAGATGAGAATTTCTTATCCTAAAACTCTTAGCATTGCCATAGATCCAGCCCCCTGTGTAACCGATATGAGAAGCATGGAACACATGCATTTTTTGCAGCAAGCTTACAATGTGTAGGAGTTTGGAAAAAATCCCATTAAGAGTATTTCTATAGCTTTGAGCTCAAAAAAACCCCACCAATCAACCAACAAAAAAAAAAAACCAAAAACAAAACCAAAAAAAAAACCCAACCAAAAACCCCAACCAAACAGAAAAAAGCCAAGCCCACCCAGTTTAAATTGTGGTTGGGGTAGATGAAGCAAGCCATGAAGAAAACTAATGCAAAGCTGTCTGACAGTCTGGTTTGCAGTCATTTCCAGGGAAAATGGATGGCATTTGGCTGGTGTTAAGGAGCTGTGCAGATTCCAGTTCAGTAATTCAGGGTTTCAGAATCTAGGTATTTACATTTAGAAATAAATGTCACTGATATTAGTTCTGCTATTTCTGCTTCCACCTTGCCACATGCTATTGTTCTATTAATAAATAGCACAGCCAACAAAATATATCGGGTATGGCAAGAGGCACTATTAAAGGCTTCTGCTGTTGTCCGTGGAGGTGGATGGTGAAAGAAGAGCTTAACTTGTGTTTGAGCTGGAGAACACAACTCTGCTGCTGGACTTTCAGTGATTGAAACTCGAAAGCTGCTGTTCCTTTCTGAGTTAGCAGCTTTTTGGGGAATGTGGTGCAGCCTGCTAATAAATAACGTTTAAAATAACCAAACTTCCTGAAATGTGATGCTCCTGTTACTGCGTTATATCAACATGTTGTGCTGCCTCTGTCTCTTCTTGGAGCCTACCCCTGGAGCGAGACAGACAGAATCAGTAATTGTCTTCTGTGGTGGTGTGGTGTAGTTTCAGTAGAGGGGACTCACTGCAGTCCTGAGAAATGGATCTGGTGATGCTGTGGCACTTCTGAACTATTTGTATGGATGAAACCATTCTGTGATGCTCCAGCGTACACAGAAGGCACCACAGTGCGATATTTTCCAGAAAATACTAGTCTGGACGTGGGTGACTTCTCAGATGTTTTCTACTCTTCCCCCAGCTTACTGCACTTCCATGAATGTTAGTGGAGGGGGAGAGGAGCACAGGGAAGTGAAGTTTCCTCTGCTTCAGCTGGTGAACTCTTACCTTTGTGAGGTGTAGGAGTGGTACTTAAGGAGTGATACTTCGCCTTATCTTGAGTGGGCATTCCTGAGGTTCTTTTATTGTGTTCTAAGTGCTTTTAATGGCATACTTAACGATTAATGACAAACTTTCTGCACAGAAATGTTTTCAGAAGCCAAGTTTCATCGTTTATTTCTGTTATTTAAGCTTAAACCTTTCTGTTAGGTACAGGGTGGGCAGTTCCAAGCATAGCGTGTCCCAAGGTTGAGAGTATTTTCTAGGGATGACTGCTTGGTCTTGTGTCAGGTGCAGAGCCCCTGGTTCAGGACATCTCAGAAGTAACTTTCAGCAAGATCAGGAAACTATGTACTGTAATACGTTCTTATTGTCCAAGTAGTGTTATGCAGTCACTTGGAATAAGAAATTAGTTGGTGGAATAGGTTGTAAATCCAGAATCTATGGCTGCGTGCTGATTATGTCTCGTTGTTCAGCATGTATATTGTCATACGCTGTGTGCTCTCAAATAGATGTGTGTCCTGAACTTTCTTGTATACTTCAGTAAGCTCTGTCTGTCCAGCATTGGGTCTCCACTGTATTTAGACAAAAAGCTTTGAAAAACAGCCGCCTGTTCACAAGTTGCTTTATGAAACCATGTTTGCACGTGTAGATATTGAAACAGGTTTATGTAGCATGTTCTTGCACTCTGTGGTACCTAATCGTTATGATGAACTTGGATTCAATCAGGGTTCCTGTAGGTCATCTAGGAATGATCAAATTCAGAGGCAGTAAGTAAAGAAGATGGATTTCCTCATTGCTGTAGTGTTGCAATACCTGTACGTTTCCCGTTCTGAAACTTTCTGGTCTTTTCCCTAGTATGGGAGCATCCACAGACTTTCCTCAGCAGTAATTAAATATACTAAGAAGTAATTAATTGTTTTTATCTGAAGTTATCTGGCTTAGAGGTGGGAGAAGTCCTTATCCTGAAGTAGATATTGTAAAGCACCCGACCTGTGTGAAACAAAATGATTCTCTTGGTAAAGGTTTTGGTGTGATCCCTCACAGCTGTCATCTCTGTTCGGGTGATATAAAGATTTATTCTGTGTGTGATTAATTGTGTATGTTTTGAAACAGAGAAGAGATTTCTGCTGTTCCATGCCGTTAGCTCACTTTAAAAGCACTGTTTAGAAGGGGAGAGGTTTGGCTCAGTAAATGGATTTAACTGTGGGGGACAGAAGACTTGTCTGTGAAACTATGGATGGGGGAAATGAAGTCAACGTTCCAGTCATCTGTTGATCGCTCATCCCAAGGCACTGCTGTGCTGCGGAGAAAGTAGGACACCAAAGCCCAGTTTCTAGCATACTGAGAACTTGTGCTGGTTACAGAAGGTTTACTGGTGCTGTAAGAGGTGTGGAGGTGTGACTGGTGACTGACACAGCTATGGCAGTGAAAGTTCCTTACATCCCATGGGATTGTAGATTGACAGAACTCTAATTGTCCTGTAAGGCTTTGGGAGATAAACCAGTAAATATTGTTAGAACTGTCCTTTCCTTACGTGGACGGTGCAGGTCATCACTTGGCTGGCTGTATGATGCTGGCAAATCTGAAGGATGGTGTAGCAGGACCTCCCTTTGGTGCTGGCATACAGCGGCTCCTGCGGCTGTCTAACCTGCTGTCCCAGTGCTGTACCCCAACAAAGCTGTGGTTTTAGAGATCCAGGCTTTTCTCCTTAAGCCTGATTAACTATTAATTTCCCACCAATTTAACTTCTGCTGTGTCATGCCCTTAATTTTAGTAGCCGTGATTCACTGTATGTGCACCAGCGTGTTTTGCTAGGTTCAAATAATCGCCTTCGCTCGGTCACGGCCGCGCTTCTGCGTCTGGTTGTAGCTGCGAGCGGCGTTGGGTTACTCACGAGAGGAAGGGCGTGGAGGAAATGTGATAGGGCTTGACAAATGGCCCGTAACCCTTTTAGCCTGAACCTGGCAGAACGTACACGCACATTCGAGGCCATATGCTGCTTAAAGATTATTTTCTATATGAAAAGAGAAGAGCAGCTGGCAGACATAGAGTTTGGGGGGTAGAGGTGTCCCAGCTTCAGGCTTCTAGGAACGAACCTAGTCACAGGAGAGCTGGGGTGGCTTAAGGCTGTGCTTTAATTCAAGGGAAGAAAATCAGTTCTAATTTTTTCTTTAAAAGGAGCTTAAGGAAAACAGGGAGAATGATGAGAAGTTGTACTTTAAGTGCAGGTGGGCAGTGTGGTGCTTTTTATGAGGGAGCAGTAGCTGATAAAAGCAGAATGAAAACAGTCCCATGCCATTGGAGGGACTCGTAACACGTTTGAACGTACTCTGTAAAACCTGAATGTGGGAGAGCAACCCTGAGCAAGAGTTGAAAGTGTTAAAATAAGACATTTTCTGCTTCTTGGCCAAACTTGTTTTTATATTTCTCCCGAGTAATCCTCACAGTTTCATATTAAAGTATCGTCATTTGTTTTCAGCTGAGAGTAAGACAAACTCAAGCCGAGCAGAGTCATGTGCTTAATTCTCATATAGAGACCTCTTGCCTTCATGATGCATTGAAGAAATGATCCTGAGCGTTTGGCACCATGAAAACCCTAAAGGAAAGAAGGTGTGTAACTGTCCATAAACAGCCTGGAGCAGCTGAAGCCTGTATTGAAGCCTCAGTGTTCCTCTGACAGCCCTGTTTGCCATCATAGCAGTCAAAGAGCATCGAAGGGGCTGACCTTATTAGGGTGTGACCAGAAAAGCACTGGAAGGAACCATGTTCTCAAAAATATTTATTGTGTGCATTTTTTAACCATTTCCCTTTGAACTTGCCTGGGCTGAAGACTCTTCTGTGTAAGGGGATGTGCTGTGGAGGGGGATTGTAAGCTCTGTGTTACATAAAGGTATAAGATTCTGGAACTCAGGAAGCATTATGTAACAATAAAATATTAATATGAGATTTTTAGCAAGCAGACAAGCTTCAGTTTTAGCACAACTAACGCTTTTCATAGTCAGCTATATTAAAGCAACTGGATTTGCATGATTCAGAAACCTAAGAATGGCTGTTATGTCCAAGGGAATCTCTCCCTGTGTGTCTCCTGTCCTCCCATCCTTTCATCTTCCATCCGTTTGCTTCTTCGCTTTTGGAGGAGGGAGATGTTGCACAACTTTCATGGATTTGAGTCTGTCTTAATACACGTAGATTTGCAGTCACTTTTTCTAAATGTTAATGATGGCTTTCTCCTCCTCCTGAAAATATGTTTTATGGTTGGGCAACTTGTGGAAAAATTCACTTAAGTTTTCTGACCGTGATTTTTAATGCTCCATTTGCTGGGGGGACGGCCAAAGTGGGGAAATTGGTTTGGCTGGGAGTTGGATGTTGGATATGTTTTGCTAACAAAGGTCAGTGTGTACATTTTCACTTCAAGAGTGTTTGGAACTTGTCTTTCCTAGACCTCTGGAAGAAGCAGTTTGTTAAGCTTCATTGCCTATTGAATAGGATTNAGTTTCTAGCCTACTGAGAACTTGTGCTGATTACTGAGGGTTTACTGGTGCTGTAAGAGGTGTGGAGGTGTGACTGGTGACTGACACAGTATGGCAGTGAAAGTTCATTACATCCCATGGGATTGTAGATTGGCAAAACTCTGATTGTCCTGTAGGGCTTTTGGAGATAAACCAGTGAATATTGTTAGAACTGTCCTTTCCTTAAGTGGACTGTGCCGGTCATCACTTGGCTGGTTGTATGATGCTGGCAAAGCCTTTCCGTTACAGATCTGGCACTGCACAGGGTGGAAGAGGGTTCTCAAGCGTTCTCTCTTTCCAAATGAGTCTGAAGGATGGTGTAGCAGGACCTCCCTTTGGTGCTGGCATACAGCGGCTCCTGCGGCTGTCTAACCTGCTGTCCCAGTGCAGGAACTGTACCCCAGTAAAGCTGTGGTTTTAGAGATCCAGGCTTTTCTCCTTAAGCCTGATTAACTATTAATTCCCCACCAATTTAACTTCTGCTGTGTCATGCCCTTAATTTTAGTAGCCGTGA